>CAUYQU010023395.1:0-230869 GCA_963574635.1 Cheracebus regulus | reverse complement strand
GTGACACGAAACAGGAGGAAACTCAGTGACCTCTGTCTCTCCCGAATTCCTCCCCGAGGGGGAGGACCTCACCACTCTGAGAGCACTGTGCCATGTGGGTGCACAAACGTGGGTTAGTGTGGACGGGGCGCAGATCTCCACGGATGAACTGGGTCTAGACTCCTAGGTTCATAAAATGTTTGAAGGTCTGGGAGTCACAGACCCTCCCCTCTCCTCAATGCACTTTGGTGTCTGCATGTTGTCTTCCCTGGACAGCACAGCAATAAATGGTGTGATTGCGTGGACACGGGTGGCTGTTCTTGGCCAGGTTTCCCCTCCTTCTGCCCAGGACTCCAATGCTAATTCGGGCCCATCTTCCTCCCCAAGGAAGACAAATTCTTTTTCTAGCACTGGAGCAGGGAGGTGGGGTGGGCGGTAAACAGACAGGCTCTGGCAGTACAGATCTGCTTATCCCCAGCGCCTGCCAGAAACTCTTGGCCGAGCAGTGCCACCTCTGCCAGGCTGACCTGCAGCCGAGAGCCTGCCCGCCCTGGAGACACGGCGAGGGAATGGCCCACGTGGGAGCATCTGTGTGCACGTCTCATCTGGGTGTGTTTGTGTTGCGTGTTGTATGCCTGTTTTCGTCGTCAAGTAGCCCTGATACTTAAAACCTTGTCTTTAAATTCAAGGCTGCAGCGAGCTATGATTGCACCACTGCACTCCAGCCTGGGCAACAGAGAGAGACCCTGTCTCCAAAAAAAGAAAATTCGCAGGTGTGTTCTCAGGAGAAAAGAAAAATTAACACATACATAAATAAACCGTTTGTCTCTAGATGTGTGTGGAGGGGTGGGGAATCCTCTGAGAGGGGTCCCCAAGAGACTACGGTAGGGCAGACTGACAACTTGGAGGAAAAAGAGCCAGAGAGTGGCTTTTAGCTCATGTTCTGATGGATCACTGAGTTGCTTTTTAAAATCCCAATGCCCAGTGCCCCATCACCAGTTAAATTAGTGTTGCTGAGGGTGGGCCCAGAGTCAAAGCTTTCCAGGTGGTTGTGCGTGGGGGCTCACAGCTATAAATCCGATCACTTCGGGAGGCTGAGGCAGGAGGATCCTTGAGGACAGGAGTTTGAGACCAGCCTGGGCAACATAGACCCCCCCATCTCTATTAAAAATATAAAAATTAGTTGAGCACAGTGGCATGTGCCTGTGGTTCCAGCTACTCGGGAGACTCAGGCAGGAAAATCACTTTGTCACTTGAGCGTGGGAGGACAAGGCTGAGTGAGCCATGATCATGCCGCTGCATTCCAGCCTGCATGACAGAGCAAGACCCTGTCTGAGAAACAAACCAGGTGACCCTACTGTGCACCCAGGGTTGAAAACTACTAGGCTAAATAATGGGAACAAAGAGCCAAACATCACTGCCCAGCTGACTGGATATGGGCTGGTGGGTCCCTTAGACGCCGAGAGAAGTGAACTGAAATAAAAGGGTTTCATTCCATCATTTGCGAGGTATTTGTCCTCAGAGGGTACAAGGATTCCTACCACCTTCCAGGGGCCAGAAAAGAGCAGGCAAGAGAGACGGGGGTGCTGGAAAGGGCCTTGGAGGTGATCTTGGCACTCGGATCTCTACTGTAGAACACTTGATACATTTTATTTGTTGATTTCCTTGGATTTTCCCTTAAATTTTAGTAAAATTCTTTTTTTTTTTTTTTTGGAGACAGTCTTGCTCTCTCACCCAGGCTGGAGTGCAGTGGCCTGATTATGGCTCACTGCAGCCTCAACCTGCTGGGCTCAAGCAATCCTCCTGGCTCAGCCTCCTGAGTAGCTGGGACTACAGGTGTGCACCGCCTCTCCTGACTAATTGGTTTAGTCGAGACAGGATCCCACTATGTTGCCCAGACTGGCTTCAAACTCTTGGCTTTAAGTGATCCTCCTGCCTTAGCCTCCCAAAGCACTGGGATTACAAGTGTAAGCCACTGTGCCTGGCCAGAGTTTTTTATTTCAAGGGAGTCTGTCATTCAAGCTGGAGTGCAGTGGCACAATATCGGCTCAGCTCACTGCAACCTCTGCCTCTGGGGTTCAAGTGATTCTCCTGCCTCAGCCTCCTGAGTAGCTGGAACCACAGGCACATGCCACCATGCCCGGTTTATTTTTTTGTGTTTTTAGTAGAAACAGGGTTTCGCTATGTTGGCCAGGCTGGTCTCGAACCCTTGATCTCAACTGATCCACCTGCCTTAGCCTCCCAAAGTGCTGGGATTACAGGCATGAGCCACTGTGCCCGGACACTTAAAAAAAAAAAATCCTATCATGATTCAGCTAGGCTGAGGCGAAATGAAGACAAGGTTTGGTCTGGTGTGGGCTGAAGTTGTGAAAAGGCAGAGGCAGGAGAGCCAGGGGGAGGGGCCCACACCAGGGACGCTGGAGTAGAGAGCTGAGGCAGCACTTGCAGCTCCTGTCCCACGTGAACCTCCCCTGGGGCCGCCCACTACCCAACCCTTGGAGGGCTCAGAACCGTGTTTCATGAGGGATGGGTACCCTCAAGAGTCACATCCCAGGCCAGCAGCCCAGCCTGGACAGCAGGCTGGCCTGCACTGTCAGTGCACTGGGCAAGACATAGGTGGCTGTCGGTGGCACGAGGGGAGGAGCAGCTCTTGCAGTCCCCATCGCTTTCTCCCCACAGAGACATTTAGGCAGGGAGGCAAGGTAAGCAACACCTCTTTACTCAGCAAGGGGCTCCTCCCAGCAATAAGGGCCTGGGAGGATCAGGATGCAGGCCTTTCCCAAGGAAGACACAGAACGTGATGACAAGACGCCACTGGGTGTGCAGAAAGCTCCCCATCCCCCTGGAGAGAAGTGCCAGTGTGCCTGCAGGGTAGCAGGGTTCTGAGCTTTGGACTCCTTGCTTGGTTAAAGGCACTGTCCTTGTGCAATCTAGAGGAAAGGTCCTCAAAGCATCTCTCCTGGGGACCAGGAAAGCCACCCCTGCTCCCAATGCAACAAGATCCCTGATCACCAGCCTCCTTCCTCCCTCAGAGGGAGGCAAGGCCACACTGGAGGGAGCACGGCCGCCCAGCTCCTCGTCAGCTTCTCCCCCTCCCTATCTGTTTACTGGGACAACAGAGGATTCCTGAAGCCGCTGGAGGAGCTGGCTTTGCAGGCTTTCCTCCGTCACCTTCCACCAAGTGAAGTTCTCACCCCGAACTTTCGGGGGTTCATCCTGGATCCCTGGGCTCCGAAAAGCCACGGTCACCAGCATGTTCAGACAGATGCCATCAGTGTGATCTCGGCCCAGGTGCTGCAGTCCAAGCAGCCCCTTGATCTCCACCACCAAGTGGTGCAGGGTCAGACACTCCTGCAGCAGCCGCAGGACGGCCATCTTCATGCCACTCCTCTGCTCCGTAGGGGCGAGGCCACAGGCAGTGACAGGCAAGTGAGGCATCCCCACTGTGCCCACCAACACCCACACCGTCTGTGCACTGGTAAAGGTGGCCACAAGCCGCTGGCAGACCAGATCACAGGGCAGCTCTTGGGGCAGAATGAGGGGGTGCCTGGCTTGCTGGCGATACTGGGTGGCTAGCTCAACCAGGTGCAGGATGTCATGGGCTCGCAGCGGAGTGGGCAGGGAGGTCCGTGGGTACCAGGCAGCCTGCAGGGACTCTGCATCGGCCTCCTTGGAAGTCTTGAGAATTCCACCTAGGGGAGATGTAGGGGATGGGGCAGGGAGGGTCTGCATGGAGAGAAGTGCAGGGCTGGCAGCATCAACAGACATCCCTGACCCAGGAGAGGGGCCCCCAGCCTGCAGGCTGGAATCTGCCCATGCCAGACTGTGCCAGCCATAACAGGACTGGCTGCGGAGGGGCTCACTTCAAGCAGCTGGGGAAAAGATGTCAACTGGCCCTGTTCACACTGCCTCCAGGTAGGCCATACCTGTGGGGCGAGCGAGGAACACGAAGCGGACCCAGGAGGGGCCCCGCTCCTCCACGGACAGCAGTGTCTCGGGCTCACAGTGCAGCCCCGCCTCCTCCTTCACCTCCCGCTGCAGCGCCTCCACGATGGACTCCCCGGGCTCCATTCTCCCCGCGGGCAGGTACCACGATCCCCGGCACTCTCTCTTGGCTTCCTGGACCAGTAGCACCTCATCCTGAGGGGAGAGAGCATCTTCACTTCCTGCCATAGCCTTCCCGAGCCCTGGGACCAGGGGGCATCTCAAACGCAGTCACCCGAGACTCCCCTCTGGGTGGACGCCCTTAAACCGGCTAGCGTTGCGGTAGACCTGCCCTCAAGTTGCTGGGGGCTGCAACCTTCTCCTCCCTGCAGTTAGTCCTTATCTGGACTTAAGAAGACTTCCACTTCAGAAAAGGCTGAGATTCCTGGAAGCTGCTTCAGAGGCTAGAGATGAGGCCTGAGTGAGGGTCACCATGTGTCAGTCTCGCACTGATTTACATCTGTATGTCACTAGGTATCTCTTGCCTTCAACGGTGTGGTCTATGAACTGTTTGTGATGGATCCTCATACTGGGGTCTGGCTTTGAAACGACCCCCGACTTTCACCTTATACAACCCTGCCCTATGGCCCTGGCCCCTTCTGGTTGCCCAGGACCAGGATCAGCACCAAAGGCCTGAGGTAAGCTCGGGTTGAGCCACTTCTATCCGAGGGGCCCTGGACACTCCTCTAGACTCTGGGGAAGGGAAGGAATGAGGCCTAGTGGGATGAGACAAACAGGCCCTGGGCCTCAGTTTCCTCTTCTGAATATTGGGACGATCGCAGGACACAGATGAGAGTGGGAGTGGGAGTGCTTTGCAAAACTGGGCAGCGCCATGCACGCGGCAGCGCTGGCTGTGGCCGTTGGGTCTTCCGTTCCCACCTGGGCTGGCTGTGCGCTTCCGAGGCCCTGCGGGCCCGGCTGACGGCCGCTCACCTGCTCGCTGAGGAACACGGCCAGCACCACGTAGCACACGTTCTTCCGCAGCCGCACCGGTGCCAGTGGCTCGCCGGCCGGCGCCGAGTCGCAGCTCTGCACGCGCAGCCCCTGGCCCGCCAACACGGTTGCCAGCATCCCCGCAAGACCCTCAGAAGCCATGGGGTCCCCTGGGAGGCGGCGGCCCGGGTCTATGCAGACCTGCCGGGCCAGGCCGCGGGCGAGTGTGGGATCCGGTGCGCTCTCCCAGTCCCTGCGGCAGCGGGCCTGGCGCGTACGCGAACGCGGAAGCGCACGCGAGCCCTGGTCTCTGATAGGCTGCGAGGCGCCGCGGCCTGCCCGGATTGGCCGGCCCGCGGCAGTCACCGAGGGGGCGGGGCCGCCGCGAAACAGGATGGGTTCCCGGCCGGAATTCCGCGGGCTCCCACCCAGCTTCTGCCGCCTGTCAATCCCGCACGCTCGGGACGTCTCCCAGCTGCGCCCCGTCGCCAACTGCTTGAGCGCGCATTGGTCCGCAGGGGCTCCGACAGTCAAGTTATCCCTCCTTCAGGGTGCGTTGCGCCGCCGGGGTAGGCGACAGTGACGTGACAAGCACGGTGACCTAACGGAGGCCCGGGGCCGCCCGTTGGACCTACTCTCGCGCTGTTGCCGTAAACACACTACGGTATTGCTGGAGATGATCACATCCCAAATAACTTTATTCTCACTCTACTAGAGTTGTGTCACGTGGCCCCTGGGGTCGGGGACGTAAGCCCTTGCCTTGCAGGAGATTCTGCTGTAGTTGGAGACATGGGCGTTGTCCTAGATGAGGAATCAGCTGAGGGTTCGAGGCTAAGTGCTAAAGGCATGGCTTGGGCAGGAAGAGTCACAGGGGCTGGAAGAGGGAGTGGGCAGGGCTGGGGGTGGCAGGAGGGGTGGGGGGCTGAGAGAGGGCTGCAGTCAGCAGGCCCACCCTCATCAGTGGTCCTCTGCCCACCTCATTTCCCACGCAGCTCAAGGCCCTCTCCGCTGCAGACGGTGCGCCCTGGGAGGGCGGGGCCCGGGCCCTGCTCTTCCGTCCTTGTTGTCACCCTCCCACCCAGCTTGCAGGACCTGGCGCATGGAGAGCAGGGTGAGGATTGTTGTGGCGAGCCTCTGCTCCCCTCCCAGCCTGGCCTTTCCTCCTTTACCCGCATTTCAGCACTGGAAGTCGAGGCCAGCTGGAAGGGATCTGCGAAGTAGGCTGTCTGGCTCCTCATCCCACAGAGGCCACCCCTTTCCTCTCCCTCGTCTGGTTTTTTGCACCTCCCTGCTGGGAAGACAGGCTTGGTGGTGTGGACAAAGCTCGAGACCTGGAGCCAGATGGCCGGTCACCACTGGCTGGCTTGCTCTGTGCCCCTGGGTGAGCTGTGGGCCTCAGTTTCCTGATTTGTAGAGTAGGGTCATAACAACTCTTACAGGGGTGTTGGGAAGGCATGACAATCAGAGAGGAGCTGTGTGGATTGTCCAGTGCTGGGCACCACCCCTGGGCCAGCCCACCAACTCTCAGGGGTGGGCCCTATCGGGCCTAGCTCTTCTTGCTAGCACACACAAGGCCCATCCTCATGAAATGTGCTTTTCATTATCCCCTAGAGGCAGGGTTTCATTCCGTTGCTCAGATTGGAGCTGCAGTGGCATGATCACAGCTCACTGCAGCCTTGAGCTTGCGTTGGAGCTATCCTTCTGCCTCAGACTCCTGAGTAGCTGGGAGTGCAGGTGTGCGCCACCACATCTGGCTAAGTTTTTAATTTTTAATTCTTTGTAGAAATGGGGGGATCTTGCTATATTGCGCAGGCTGGTCTCGAACTGTTGGTGTCAGTGATCCTCCTGTCTTGGCCTCCCAAAGCGCTGTGGTTGCAGGCATGAGCCACCATGCCTGGCACAGTGTGCCTGTAGAGCTGCCTTAGAACTGGACTCAGGAACTTCAGCCATGCAGGATGGGTGTTTTCAGGCTCCTCTCACCTATTGATAGTGCAGGCTCCCTGGAGGCAGGGCCCTGTGTCAGGCTGTGAGATATCCCTAGAAGACCCATGAATTTTGAGGGACTTGCTGAATGCCACTGGGCCAAGCCCTATCCTGGACCTCTCACCTCCCAAACAACTGCAGGGACAGGGCTGAGAGTCAGGACCCCAGGAATGCGGAGCAACTTGTGAACACATTTGCTGCGGGTGTGTGCGCGTGCGCAACTCTCAGTTTTCCCACCTGTGAAGTGGGAGCAGCTTGGTGCCAGACTCCTGTCTGCCTTGCAGGGATGATTTGAGAGAATGAGATCATGTCTGGGCAGGGCTCTGGGAGCTTCAGAGGCAGCCTAAGGTAAACACCAGAAGGCCTCGGAGAGCAAAGACCACAGCAAACCCAGGCTTGGCGCCGCCCGTTATCCCATCCCGAGGGGAAAGTCTTCCCCAAAAGCCCCTCGTAAACCATGAAGGCAGTGCTGAGACAACAAAAAGGCAGGCGTTCCCAAGGCCTTGGGAGAGAACAGCCGTCATACGGAGGCTGGAGAGGCTCCAAGACCAGGGAGGCAGCTGAGGGAGGATGGGAGGCTGGATGGGAACTGCCAGAGTCCCCATCACATCCCTTGTGTGTCCTCCAGTCCCAGAGAGGGAAGAACCCTGGCCAGTGTGACGGGCTGCACAGCGTGGTGGACGGGAGTAGCTTGATGCTCCCAGCACCCATGGGAGCAAAACCGGAGTCAGTCGTTTCAGGGCATGTGTGCGCATGTGTGGGGGAGCAGGAAGGTCTGGGTAGGCGGCCATGGGGATGGGGATACAGGCAGGCAAGGTCGGGTCAGGGTGTCTGTGATGCTAGCATCATGGACAGAGCCACAAGGCCTGTGTCTTGACAAGGAAGGAAGGTGAGGAGGGCAGGAGCCCAAGCTACAGGGGGAGCAGGAGGGCTGGCCACAGGCTAGCTCTCTGGGGTACCCTGGGGATGCCACATCTACCCTCCAGGCCATCTGTCAAATCCAGGCATGGCTGGATCCTGGAACAGAAAAAAGACATTAGTGAAGAAACTGGTGAAAGCCCAGTGAGGCCTGTTGTTTCGTGAGCAGTGTGGTATCAATACTAATTTCATAGTTTTGATCAGGGCACCGCGGTTATGTAAGATGTTCACTACAGGGGAGGCTGGGTGAAGGATAATTGGGAACTTCCTGTGCTATCTTTGTGACTCAGCTGTAAATCTCAAATTATTTCAAAATAGCCTGAGCGTGTATATTCAGGGCAACTTGAATCTATGCTCCTGGATAAAAAGGGAAAAAAAAAGTCTAAGAATTTTATCAGAGAAAAAGAAAAGAAGGCATTGGATATGCAGCCGTGTGCTCACTTCCAGCTTGGCTGGTTGTATGTCTGGGACATCTGGGTGACACAGGGGCTGGAGGCACAGCACAGCTTGGTAGACCCTGTGAGCAGCAGAGCCCCAAGGGTCTCTGTGAGGAACAGTGCCCCTGCGTGCCCCAAGACGAGTCTCAGGGTCAGCCCTACCTGGCCCAGCTGTGTTCTGAGGAGCAGTGCTGGAATAAATGAACACTGATTCATTTCTATTTACAAAGAGTCAGACCAAATATGTCCTCGAGGGCATTGTGACCCAGCTGAAAGGCCAGGGGGGTAAACAGGAGAGAAGGTCTTATGGGGAAGACAGAGGCTTGATGATGCACTGTCCGCACCACAATGGGTAAAATTCAGAGAACCATCTTTCCACAGGAAAGACCCCAGATTTGGGGTTCTGGGGTGACATCAGGGCATGGCTACAGATGAAGTGGGGCACAGTGGATCATGCCTATAATCCCAGCACTTTCAGGGGTCAAGGTGGGCAGATTGCTTAAGCCCCAAATTTCGAGACTAGCCTGGGCAGTGTGGCAAGACCCTGTCTCTACAAAAACTACAAAAATTAGCCAGGCATGATGGTATGCACATGTGGTCTCAGCTGCTCAGGAGGCTGAGGTGGGAGGATGGCATGAATCCAGGAGGCAGAGGTTGCAGTGAGTCAAGTTGGCACCACTGCATTCCAGCCTGTGTGACAGAGTGAGACCCTGTCTCAAAAGATGAAACGTAGGTAGTAATGGGTCATTCAGGGCCACTTGGAACATCACCAGCTATAAAGCACATACATTGGAAGGAGGAGGACAGAGAGGAGGGCAAGCCTGTCTTTAAACTCCACTAAGAGCTGAGACTATAATGTACACAAAGTGGCTTGACTCAGAAAACTTGGTTCAAATCCCAGTTCTGCCACTAAAATTGCTCTGCGACCTTGGGTAATCTACTTAATTGCAGCTTGCCTGTTTGTTCTTCTGTAAAACGGAAATAAATCCTATCTGTCTCAAAATTGTGATAATGGATTAACAGATCATTTAAATGAAAGGGATTAAATGAGATAAATTATTATTATTATATTGTTACTATTTTGGAGACAGAGTCTTACTCTGTTGCCCAGGCTGAAGTGCAGTGGCATGATCTTGGCTCACTGTAACCTCTGCCTCCTGGGTTCAAGCAATTCTCCTGCCTCAGCCTCCCAAGTAGCTGGGATTACAGGTGCCCACCACCATGCCCTGCTAATTTTTTTGTTTTGTATTTTAGTAGAGACAGTGTATCATGTTGACCAGGCTGGTCTCAAACTCCTGACCTCTGACTTCAAGTGATCTGCCCACCTTAGCCTCCCAGAGTGCTGGGATTACAAGCATGAGCCACCATGCCTGGCTTTATTTGTTTTTTTAAATAAAGGATGGTTTTGTAAATCATGGCAAAGCCCCTTAATAGAATATAAGCAGTCATTTAAAATGAAGGTTAGGTAGCAACATAGAAAATGATTATGATATGGTGTTGAAGGCAACCAAGGCCAAATCACAGCAATCCAGCCATGTGCACAGTAAGTCCCTGGGAAAGCTCTGGAGGAAATATGCCAGAATACTGATATTAGTTGGAGGTGTGTAATGATGGGCTCGAAGGTGACTTTATTTTCTAAATGTTCTGAAAGTATATTCCGCTTATAATAAAAAACTTTAATTTAAAAAAAGTCCCCAAACCACAGAAGGAACAATTGGATATGACAAGAGTGGGAACATTTTTCTTTGTGGGGCTGAGATACACAAGAGAAGCGGGAGAGGGCACGATGCCACCAGAAGCCTGCAGGCATGGGGCGGGGACAACGAGGGGTTGCTCTCTGAAGCAGTCGGGTTCATTCCCAGACTGGCTGAGCCTGGTGTGGGTCATGGCCACCAAGGGTAGACAGGTGGGGCAAGGGCTCTTCGGGGCCACACTCCTGGATCTCCAGGTCAAGGTAGATGGGAGAGATGGGGCGGCCTGGAGCTTGCTGTGTGGAGTAGGGCTCCAGAGTCCCTGCACAGGGCAGTCACCTTGCGGCTGTGTCCCAGGACTCTGCCTTGCCTGCTGTTGCACTGGAGGGCATCTTCAGGGGACAGCCCCCCACCCCACCCAAAGCCTCTTCAGTGGGAGGCAAGGACCCAGGCCCCAGAAGAAGAGCAGGTAGTGGTGCTGTCCCTCGGGCCCCAGCTCTGGCTCGCCCTACTCCATTTGCCTCTACTCTAGGGCAGATTTCCATGTCCACCTCCCTCCCTGGACCATGTGGCCTGCAGGGTCAGGGCCAACCACACTGGTAGCAGTCACAAAACAATAGACTTTAATGGAAATCATGAAGGAGGGAAGCGGGCAGACGGGGAGTGGGCTGAGTGACATTGCCCATGCTGCTCCATCAGCCAAGCCTGGGCAGCCCCTGATGCCACCCTCTCCTCACACTCCCTAGATCTTCTGGCAGGAGGGCAGAAGGTCGGGCCCCCTTCTTCAGCATGCCTGCAGTGAGCCCAGTGAGAATGCGGTGGCGGAAGCGGAGCGGGGGCAGCAGAGGGGCTCAGCGGGAGTGAGCAGCAGGAGGAGGTGTTGCTGAAGCCAGAATGATACCGAGGTACCCCAAGGAAGGGCTGTTTGTCTCCTGGGTCAGGGGGAGTGGGCGTTGGAGGAAGTCAGTCACCTCCAATGCGGGCCTGGTACCATGGAGAGGGGCACAGGGCAGGGGAGGTGCCAGCCTGAGGACAGGTGTGAGCTGGTGGCACTATGGTTGTTGGCTTGAGGGGGAGGGGAACGGCGTGCCCAGCTTGTGCCCAGAGTGGTGCTTGTGGGGTTGACCAGAAATCCCCAAGTCCCCTAGTGTCATTCCCTGCTAAAGTTGTGCTGGGGCTGACCATTTGGTCTACCTGTCCCCATCCCTACCCCAGACACCCAGTATCCCTCTATTTGGCCTCCTGTAATGTCCCCACGGCCACCTTCACTGCTTGGAACACAGCCCAATCCATCTAGGAAAAAGAGAGAGGACAAAGAATTTTCAGTGGCATTCCTGGGTCCCCTGCTATCTCCCACCCCCCTTAAAAGGAATACTCTGGCTGGGCATGGTGGCTCATGCCTGTAATCCCAGCACTTTGGGAGGCCGAGGTGGGTGGACCACTTGAGGTCAGGAGTTCGAGACCAGTCTAGCCAACATAATGAAACCCCGCCTCTACTAAAAATATTTTTAAAAATTAGCCCAGGCATGGTGGCAGGTGCCTGTAATCCCAGCTACTCAGGAGGCTAAGGCAGGAGAATCACTTGAACAGGGGAGCTGGAGGTTGCAGTGAGCCAAGATCATGCCATTGCACTGCAGCCTGGCTAACAGAGCAAGACTCTGTCTCAAAAAAATAAAACAAAGTAAGCAAAAGGAATACTCTTCCCCTGCACATGGTGGCTGCCTGTTTGGCACAGGGTGGGGTCTGCTATGTCCACTGCAGCTGTGGCACGGGGAGGCGGGGGCTCAGGCAGCACACCCAGCCTGCTGGCCCACATCCCACTTACCTGGGCATAAAGCAGGCGGCAGTCAGGGGGAAGGCTAGGTCCCTGGTGGCAGAGCTGAGCAGAGAGGGCGGAGGTCTCAGGGGAGAGGAAGTGCTGAGTGACGCTGACCGTGCTCACCAGGCCCTGTACCTTTGTTGGGGGAACATGAACAGGGGGGTCAGTGAAGCTCAAGATCATGTATCGTCTCCCTGTCCCCCGGTCCCTGAGTTTCTCTTCCTCTAATGACACCCCACCCCCATGCCAGGCTCTCAGAGAGCAGATTCTTGGAAGCACCACTGGATACCTCAAAGGCTGTGGTCAAAACCAGGCCTAAGGGCTGCCAGAGAGACCCCAAAGCCTCCCCGTGAGCCCCCTGGCATCAGCATGCCCCGGAGACCAGGATTGGACTGTGGCACCCATCCCAGTGGGGCTTGGTGACTTCAAGGCCTCTTGGCGCCCCTGTTTCCCCTCCCCCACAGCAGCACGCAGCTCCCTGCCCTGCCCGGCTCCGGGTGTTGAGGGAATGTGGATGCCTGCGGCGGCGTTGTTCATTGCTTGGGTTGCTCCTGCCATCCTGATCTCCCCGCAGAGCCCCTGCCTGCCGGGAAGCACCTGGTGGGGGGCCCCTGCAGGCACCAGCACAGCCTCTCCGGGGGCCTGGAGCAGCGTCCAGCAGCTCACGCCCCACTCCTCCCGCAGGCGCCGCCGAAGCCCTGCGTCCAGGTAGCAGCTGCCTGGGGCACCAGGCTCCAGCGCGCCTGCCCCGGCCGAGCACACCTCAAAGAAGAGAAGGGGAGATGAGCGAGATGGGGCGGTAAGGGCAGGGCTGCAGGAGCATGGGGCACAGACTTCCCAGAGGCCAGGGATGGAGAGAAGAGCTGAAGGGTCAAGTCTTGAAGGATGGGCAGGGAGGGCATGGCTGGGTTGCTTGGGGCTGGGGCAGCTGAGGTTGGCAGAACACACAGTTGGCAGGAAGGAGCGTAGAAGGAAGGGATTCGAAGTCCTACATGTGGGCAGACAGAATCCCTGCATTTCTGGGGCTGGAGGCCTTGAGCAGCCTCTGTGACCTCGGCCACTCTGCCTCCTCTCAATGCTACTTACCCCTTTCTGCAAGACCCAGGAAGACGCCCTGCCTGATCTCAGTTCGTAAACTGTCTCTACCAGGACTTCTTAACCTGAAGTCTTTGGAATGGCCAGAATTGTGCTCAGTGGCAGGTGAGGAGGGAGCTGTATGTCCCTTGGGGGACAATCCAAAACATTCATCAGTCTCCCTAAAATCCCTGATACAGAAAAAGGGAGGGCCACTGAGAGGCTCTGGGTCCTAGAGGGTGAATAGCTTTTCGGACCAGGCTGAGGCCTCTGCAGCAGCTACAGCTACGGAGGCCTCACAAGCCCAACCAGATCAGGGAGCTCTTAGGGCAGGCAGGGACTTGCAGAACCCACATCGTGCTCGAACCAGCCACCAGCCCAATCCACCCGCAGCGAGGACCTCAGCCATTGCCCCTGGGCTTATGGCTGCAAGATGGGGCTGTGGGGGAAGGGAAGGCTGGTGAAGCAGATTGGACCGTAGGGGAGTCCTGGCCAGGTGCCGAGATTCCCCTGCCCTTGGAGATGCAGGTCCACCCTGGCAGTGAGCAGTGTTTCCCAGGCCACCCAGGGAGAGTGTGCCCCTCAGCCCTGTTCTGTGAGTCACTGGGTTGGGCCGTGGGGACTGCCCATGGCCAGCCCACCCAGCCTGGACTAGGCCACCTGTGTCTGGAGGTGTGCTTGACTGCTGCCCTCTGCATGTCACAGCATCTGCATGTGCATCTGCATGCGTGTGCCTGTGCGCAGGAGGGGGGCACACCACGCTGGCCTCTGCACGTCTCCGTGTATGTGCCTTGGTGAGGGGTGACACTTGGTGGAAGTCTTTTCCCCAGGATAATGAGGGCCCAGCTGGACTTGGGAACCACGGGGCTGCCCTCACCTTCCCCCTGGCCTCTCTCCTCCCCTGCACCTCAAGCTTCTTGCCTCCTGCATACCCCATCACCTTCCCCTTCCCTCAGTCCTCACCTGGCCCCCTCTCCTTCCACCTCCCTCAGCTCCCTTCCTTGCTAGCCCCTCTGGGAGCACCTCATCCAGGCAGTCTTCCCTAACAAGGTGCAGATACCAAAAGGAGGGCCGCAGGATAGTCTCAGAAGCGGGGGATGTGCCTGCCCCCAGGAAGAGCAGAGTAGTGACCTGAGCCCATGACAGACAGAAGCTCAGATACCAGCCCTACCACTGAGCCTCTGCGTTCTCATCTGCAAATGGGAAGGGAGCAGTGCTGCCTCATGGGGTGGTGGAGGCTGAGACGGTAACAGATATCTAAGGCCCTAGCACCACGTCCGGCCTCGGGCAGCTGGTGCTCTCATTTCGCCTTCGGGTCCAGGCTCTCCTGCTGCAGCTCCCTGCCCCTTCTCTGGCTCAGAGAAGGGGCAGGGGGCTGTCTGGGTCCCCTCTGCCTTCTCTGCACCTGTCTGTGCAGCTCACCTGAGGGCATGAGTGGGATGAGTACATCCAGACCAAACACTAGGGTGTGCTCCCAGCCAGACAGGACTAGACGAGCTTCTGGGGCTGGGCGGGGCGGGGCGGGGCGGGGGTAAGGGGAGGGCTTCCAGCTGCCTCCTCACCATCTGGAGAAAGCGGCGGATGCGCTGGGCATCCTGTGCGCGGAACACGTGCCACACGGTGCTGATCTGGCTGCCCGGAGACCAGAGCCCCTCCCCGTCCAGGCCTGAAAGGAAGTCTGAAGAGGGAAGCGCGCTCAGGCAGGCCCCGGGCCCACACTCGCAGGACAGACGCTCACCTCTGTAGCTTGTCCCCGCTCCCGCCTCTGCCCGAGGACCTACCTTTCTGTGCCTGGTGCCAGGCAGGCAGTGGTGCCTCTGCATGCACCAGGACGCTGACCAGGTCAGCCACCTCCACGCAGAGGTTCTTGGTCCCCAGGTGTCCCCGGTGCGGGTTCACACCTGTATGACAATAGAGTAAGAACAGTTAGAAATGGAATCAGAGGCCGGGTGCAGTGGCTCACACCTGTAATTTGGGAGGCCGAGGTGGGTGGATCATTTGAGGTCAGGAGTTCGAGACCAGTCTGGCCAACATGGTGAAACCCCACCTCTACTAAAAATACAAAAAAAATTAGCTGGTGTGGTGGCACATGCCTGTAATCCTAACTACTCGGGAGGCTGAGGCAGAAGAATTGCTTGAACCTGAGAGGCAGAGGTTGCAGTGAGCTAAAATCGTACCACTGCACTCCAGCCTGGGTGACAGAGTGAGACTTCCTTTCAGAAAAAAAAAAAAAAAATGGAATCAGAGGCGTGCTTCAGGCCCCAGGGCCTTGGCACAGACGCTTGTGTGCCCCAAGATGACAGGCACGGGAGTAGGGAATGGGCGGGTGGAGGGCCACTCACCATAGGCTGCCCAGAGCTGGGGCTCCAGTGGACACAGGGCATGGCCCGGTGGGAGGTAGGAAGCCAGGTTGAGTTTCCCATGGTGGGCGCAGTACTCTGGGAGTGGCAGGCTGGCAGCTAGGTTCTCCACCCTGTAGGGGGAGGGGGTCATGCCCAGCAGGCCCAACCCGGGCTCCAGAGACCCTGTCAAAGCCACCCCCCACTGCTGGGGTAACTCCCAGAGGGCAAATGTGAGCGCTCCGAGGGGCAAGGGGTGGGGGCAGAGGAGGAGGGGAGGGCAGAACCAGGCGGGGCTTTCGGTGGCTGGGGCGGTAGGTCTGGCCCTTGGTGACAGACACACCTGCTGGTATCCTTATCCCCCAGAGCTCGGCGCAGCAGGAGAACAGAGCCCTCCTCTGACTTGGAGCGAACTAGAGGAAGACACAGAATGGCCATTGGCCCAGGGAGGGGCCTCCTCGGCCTGAAGCCCCTGCCCCGGTGGCAGCAATGCCTGCGTCCAGCCCCTCAGCTTCCTCTGGGACTCCTCTGCCACCCGGTCCCTAGGGCTTGGGCTCCCAGCTCTCTCTCCCCTGTGTTGGGGACACTTACGCTCAGGCCAGGAGAAGCCCTCCCAGAATGTGGTGCTGCACAGGCTGGTGGGCTGGGGAGGCCCCACGGGGCTCAGCGCCTGCACCTGGCCTCCAAGTGCCCCAAGAGCCTCTGCACCCCACAGGCTGCTCTGCAGTGTCCTCTGGATCCCTGACACTAACACAGGCTGTTGGGGGAGAGGAAGGAGGCCATGAAGAGAACAGCCAGGGTGCCCGCCATGGCCAGGCGAGGGCGTGTCGTAACAGCAGTAGGACAGCATGGGGACAGCCCTCCTGCTCCCTCGGAGTCACCGGGTCTGTCTGGGTCTAGGGACCAAGGCCCTGAGGGGCAGGTGGGTGGTCAGGGCTGGGAGGGAGGGGCCCATGGGTGTTCCGGGCTGGGAGGGGAGGGGCGGGGCGGGGCGGGGCTCGGCTCCTCACCTGGCCCTGCCTCCAGTGCTCCTGGAAGAGGTGGAAGCCTCGCCGAGGCCGGGGCTCCTGCAGCCACAGCAAAGCCCCTGGGGGAGGCAGCCGCGGCCGCACTGGAGACAGAGGCAGGCTCAGACCCTTGCGAAGGCCCGGGCCCGCTCGAAGCCCCGGCCCCAGGGCCTTCTCCTGGATCTTCCGTTCCACCACCTGCGCGATAATGCTGTCCAGGATGTTGGTGATGCGGTCATCCTGCAGCAGGGATGTAGGAAGGGGTACAGAGGCTCAGGACCCGCCCAGCGCCACAGAGAGGGCAGCCCAGCCTTGTCTCCTGGCTCCCAGCCCTCCCTCCGTGCCCTCCCTCCGTGCCCTCACTCACACTGGGCAGAGCCGGAGTGACGGGGGCGAAGGCCATGTGTATCCGCTCATGGCCCAAGCAGAGTTTGACTGCGGTAGAGGCCAGGAGTTCGCAGAGAGAAGGACAAGGTAGGGGCCCTCGGCCAGCACGGTCCTCTGCTGGGGTCTCAGTGGAATCTGGGGTTTCTGTCCGGGAGGAAGATGGTCAGGGACTTTGCGTTTGGTCCCTCGCCTTCCTCTTGAGGCCCCCTCGCCCCTGCTGCTCTTTCTTTGCTTCTTGGCCAAGCCCAATGTCCCCCCACCAGGATCCTCCACCTCAGCTCTGCTCTGGGTCTCCTTCCTGCAGGTAGCTCCAGAACCTCTAAAAGGAGGGGTTCAGAGGGGGTCTGGCCAGAGAAGGTGTTTGGAGGCATGTCTTGAGGGGAGTGGTGGAGATTATTGAGGGGGTTGCTAAAGTTCCTGGAGACTTCTGCTGCCTGTCACCTCCTCCCTCAAACTCTGGCCCAGCCTCCCTCCCGCACAGGCCAAGGGGCCAGAGGAGCCGCTCACCCTCTTTGATGCTCTTGGTCCTGTGGGTGTCCCCATTGCAGGAAGGTTGTGGAGTTGGGGGCGTTTTCGGTGTCGATTCCTTCTGTTAAACCCATCCACCCGCCCCCATCCAACCAGAGATTTAAAAATGGTAGACACAATTCAACACAACCCACAAGAATGAACAGTGGACTCTTGTCAGTCCTAAAATCATGTTGATGGGAGCAGAATGTTATAGGATGTAATGTTAGGTGGAAAAACACTGCTCGTGGGTTTCCACCTGTGGTAGGGTCTACAGGCTACTAAAACAGACAAATGCCTGGGAAGAAATACGTCAAAACTAACAGTGGTATTAAGGCCATTGTCATTTTCTTCCTTGTAGTTGTCTGTGTTTTCCAAAATTTCCATGGTGGGTATATAACAGTGGCACCCAAAATGCATTCAATGAACTAATTTTTTTTCTGAATGAATGATTTTTTTTTTTTTTTTTTTTTACACGGAGTCTTGCTCTGTCACCTAGGCTGGAGTGCAGTGGTGCGATCTCGGCTCACTGCAACCTCCGCCTCCTGGTTTTAAGTAATTCTCCTGCTCACCCTGCCGAGTAGCTGGGACTACAGGCATGCACCACCAAGCCCAGCTAATTTTTTTGTTTTTGTATTTTTAGTAGAGGCTGGGTTTCATGATATTAGCCAGGATGGTCTCGATCTCCTGACCTCATGATCTGCCCGCCTCAGCCTCCCAAAGTACTGGGATTACAGGCATGAGCCACCGTGCCTGGCCATGAATGACTTTTATATTAAGAACATGAATTTCATAAAAGCTTTGCAAAATGCACATTGAGCACCTGCTAGGTATTAGGTGCTGGGGATACTGAGAAGGCGGGCCAATGCTCCACCCGAAGGAACCCATGGCCTGGGGACACGGTCACGCCAACAAGCTCCTCTAGTGTGATGTGACAGGCACTGAACTAGAATCTGCACAGAGTAGGGCAAAACTCCAGGAAGGCAGGAGGTGAGGACTTTTAGGGCATGGGGGTGGGAGGGCCAGCGCTGGAGAGCCTGTGTGGCTCCTGATCCCCAGGGGAAGGTGGGAATTAGCCTGATTCCACAGGCTTCTCTCTCGCTTTTCATCCCCACCAAAAAAAGGGGGGAAGGCAGACCCCTGCAAAGGTCAGTCATTTGCAGGCACGATACCCAACCGGTGGTACGCCCTGGGTCTTACCTGCTGGCCTGCATCCCCGGGGGCCCACACCCGGGCATCAGCTTGGCAGGGGCAGTGCCCCCGGATATCAAACTTGACCCAGACCTGGTGCATTGCAGTGCTCAGCTCTGCCAAAGCTGGGGGTGGGGGTGGGCAGGAGAAGGAGGTTGGTGGTGAGTGTAGACCAACGGGCAGCCCGGGCAGCTTGGCCTTGCCAAGCAGAGGGGCATGGCACTGGGGGGGGAAGGGACAATCAGACAGGAAGCTGGTTTCCCTCAGGACCCAACCTCGGCACACCCCACCCTTCCAAGACGGCTCACCCTGGCTGGAGACAAACTGGGTCAGCGTCAGGGAACAGGCAGTGTGCCCAGCCTCCTGCGTGCACTCCTCCGTGGACTGCTCCTGAGAGCCTGTGGGCAGGAAGGAAAAAGCTGCAGGTTCAGAAATCAAGGTAATCACAGGTTAAGGTCAGAGAAGGTCAGGACATGTGGTCTAAATCCGGGGACTCAATAGTCCATAAAACTCGTGCTTTCTGGAAACCTGGGTCACATAGAGACACTGCATTCTTGGCTTGTAGAAGGCACAGCCTTTAATGTGCTCAGATGCTTTGCAAGTCCCTAGGCTAACCATGTGGAAGACAATGTTCTAAAGCTCATCTGACCCTGCAGCTCTTTTTGGTCATGGCTTCTGGAACACGGGGAAATTTCAAGCTCTCCCGTGGCCAACTTGAGCCAAGGGAGAGAAAGCTGAGAACCATGAAAAGAACAGGGCAAAACCAGAAGACCTGAGTCTACGTACTGGTTGCAACACTTAACTAACTGTGTGACCTTGGACAAGCCACTTTTCCTCTGAGTTTTTCTTATCTGGAAAACGAAAGCAGTAATAGTCACTTCACAGTGTTACAGTGGGTTTAAAAGGATGCCAGCTGAGCAGAGTGGGAGATACGGAGAGGGCCCTCGCCTTTGTTTAAGGGTGGTCAAGGACACCGGCATGTTCCTCTGATCTGCAGAGAGGGGACTTCTGTTCTAAGGGCATTGAGCCACGGTGGCTGAGACTGGGGCTGGGCAGTGGGTCGGGGGCTTTTTGGGGTGAGGCAGCCAATGAATGACCACAGCCTTAGAGCAGCCCACTGAGGGCTCCCTCCCACCCTCCCGCCCCGGGTCCCCTCCTGCCCCTGACCCCTCCTACCTGCTTTGTCCCTGGTCCGCCCAGCGCCTGCCACACGACCACAGGCCACACACAGCCGGTGGCTGCAGCGGGGACATCGCCAGTGAGTGTTGAAGAGTCCATGGTGGCAACGGCTGCAGCAGCGTGGAATGCCTGGGTTGTCCTCTGTCACAGCTGGCCCCTGGCCTGCTGACCACGGAGGGAACAGGGTCAGAGGGTGAAGGCAATGGGCCCCATTGAAAGGCTTCACATGAGAAGGATCCAGGCAGGGGCAGGAGAACAGGGAGTAGCTTCCATGGAAGCTCCCGGCACCCACCTGCCAGGGAATGGAGGCAGGCTCCTTGACAGCTACCCGCTGCTTACTCCACAGCCCTGTCAAGAGCCTCCCCAAAGAAACCATCCTCTCCAGCACACTTCCAGGGACAGTGGAAGCCTTGGCTCCACCATTCCTGCCCCACACCCAGCCCTGCCCCAGAGACTTCCCCAGTGGCCCTGAATTACTAATCCACACCACTTCTAGCACAGTCTTTGCTCCACCTCCTTCCCTCCAAGCCCTACATGCTGCCAGAAATGGTTACTATGCTCAGGTGACACTTCCTCCAGGGGACTTTGTTGTTGTTTTGAGACAGTGTCTCACTCTATCACCTAGGCTGGCGTGCAGTAGTGTGATCCCAGCTTGCTGCAGCCTCCATCTCCTGGTCTCAAGTGATTCTCCCACCTCGGTCTCCCGAAGTGCTGGGATTACAGGTGTGAGCCACCGCACCCAGCCAGGAGTAGGGTTTTTTAAGAGCCAAGTATCAGACTAAGCTGTTGTTGGTAGGTGGAAAAGGTGCCATAGAGTACAAGTCAACAAACGCCTTGCCTTTGGGCACAGGGAGTCAGAGGTGGTCAGGACTGGGCCCTGCCTTGCAGTGCTCACATTCCGGGTAGGGAGATGGACCCATAAATACAGCAATGACCGTGGCACCACGAGGTGGGTGCTGGAGACAGAAAATGCCAGGGAAGGGCGAGGATGGGAATGTGGGGGAGCTTCCCAGGAGGGCCCCAGAGGATGAGTAAGTTTTCATTCACCAGGTAGGCAGGGAGGAGCAGGGCATTCCAGATGCAGGAAAGCCAGTGCCAAGGCTCAAGGGGATGACAAGCTCCAGGGAGCCGGGAAGGGAAAGACGGGCGGCGTGTGTGCCGGGAACCCAGGCTGGGAGTGGCAGGAGCCGGCTGAAAACAGCCAAGGAGCCTGCCCTGTCTGGGGCTAGAGGGAGCCCCGGGGGTCTCCACCGACCACTGACTGGCAGCCCAGGGCTGTGTGTTTACGTGGAACTCTCTCTGCTGGGAAGGGCGACCCCAGTGAGCGCTTGGAGCCAGAGGAACCTTAGCCCAGTTCCTGCCAGCCCTCCAGGCCCGGAAGTTTCACCTGACCCCACGAGCCCTCAGGAGCTACCCCCCGTCCCGGTGCCTTGCAGATACTTGGCACTCCTCCTTGTTTTCCCAAAAACTCCCAGAGAACTAGGCCAAACCCAGTTTGTCACCTTCCTGATGTCCCCACCCAGGCCAGGAGCTCTTCTGAGGTCGTCTGAGGTCTAGGAGCCGGCAGTGTGGGTGAGGCCAGGGGAGGGACACCTGGGGCTCCCCACACAGTGCAGACCCCAGGCAGACCCAGGAGGTCCTGCTCACCTTCATGCTGGGCCCAGGCCAGAGCGTCCCGCTCCCTCCGCAGCAGGCGGCACAGTCGGTCCCCCAAGCCATTGAGCAGGTGCTTGGCGAGGCCCGTGCTGAGCCGGCTGTTAGGGCTGGACCCTGGGTCTTCCTCAGAGCTGGAGCTGGCGGCTGTGTCTTCCTCTGGCTGCGGCTCCCCTCCCAGAGGCGACCTGGACAGAGGGCAGGGGAGGGTGAGGAGGGAGCCTGGCTGGAGGGCGCTGGAGGCATCCAGGGGCCAGGGCTCACCTCCGCACTTGCTGAGAGTGGCAGGCAGGCCCTCCTCCCTCTCCAGATGCCTGGGCACAACCTTGGCATGGAGCCAGTTTTGCAGAGAGAGCCAGGCATGGTATGTCCTGAAGCCCTGGGTCCTGGAGACTGGCCCGGCCATCGTGGGGTCCTGAGGGGAGAATGTGGGAGGTGAGGAGTCAGGGTTTCCTGGGCTGCTGGGAACCCCATCCCCCACCTTAGCGCCCCGCCTGTCCACACACAGAGCCAGCCCAGCTCCTCGCCCCAGGTCTCTGAAGCCTAATTCAAAACCAGCAAGAGTGGACCACGCAGCTGGAAGGCTCAAACACCAGGCTGAGCAGGGAGTCTGAGGATGCCCTGGCACCAGGCCGGCAGTGAGGGAAAAGGTCTGGTGTGTTGCACCCAAGGCTTTGGGCAGCTGGAGCGGTTGTCCTGACGCAATCGCAAGATCCAGCCAGCGTAGACTTTGGATAGCTCCACTGCGGGTTTGGTGATGCCACTGACCACTGGCTGTGTGACAGGAGGAGACAATCCCCACATGGACGGAGTGTACGGGAAGGTGAGAAGGCCGGAGAGTTTCGACACAGGTCACAGGTGCAGTTACCCAAGAAGGCGAAGAGGCCAACAACTTCCCAACCAGGGCAGAGGCCTGGGAGGGCACAGTGGGTCCATGCCACGTGCAGGGGCATTTGGGCAAGGCCATGGAGAGTGCTGATCCACACCCAGCCATCCAGGAAGCTGAAAAACTGAAGTGCTCCTGAAGAACTGTGGCTGGGCCGGCAGTGCCAGGGCCCTCCATGGAGGGCGCAGTGTGGCAGAGGACTCCAGGGTGCGCCCACAGCCCTATAACACTGGCAGAGTCCAAACTGAGTCTCCAGCTCCATCTGGCCGAGAGAGCAGCTGTTCCTGGCCAGGACAAGTGATCCTTCAGGACAAGCAATCCTCGCACAGGGATTTGTGGGGTAAGCAGTCATTGCAGTGAACATTTCTTGAGTGTTCACTGGGTGCCAGGAATTCTTCCAAGCTCTTGCCGTGAATTATTCTAGCATTTAACTTTTGCAGCAGTCTTCCTGGGGCAGGTGCCATCTTCAGCCCCACTTTATAGACGAAGTAACTAAGGCCCAGAGAGGTGAAGCAACTCACCCGAGGTCACAAAGCTACCAATCAGCAAAGTCAGGGATGAGGCGCTCTGGCTTCAGAGCCATGCTCCGACCCATGTCATTATACCGTCACCTACACACCAGGGCTTGGGAAGAGACAGAGATAGAAGGCTCTGGCCTGGAGATACTGAGGAAGGCCTAGCAAGCCATCGCGATCCAAGCTGTGGTCCACTCATAAAGCCTGTGGACCCCCCCAACATGCGAAGCCCCAGTCCCGGCTGTGCCCTTCCATGCAGGGCCTGCAGCCCCTCCAGGCCCCCTTACCTCTCTGGTCATCATGCTGTCCCGAGTCTGCCTTGTTCTCTACTGATGTGTCCCGCACCTCCTGCCAACTCCCGGCCCCCTGTCCTGCAGTGCCTGGGAAAGGGTCCGGTGGCCGCTTGGGCACTGGGCTGCCCACTGCTCCCAGGACTTCGGGGCTGCCTGCCCTCTTGAGGGCTCGGAGCCGAGCAGCCGGCTTCTCCTCAACCTCAGGGCAGCCGCGTGGACATTCAAACTGCTCTGAGTGCCGTGTGAGCCATGTCTTCTTCAGCTTGGTGTGGTGGCTTTGGGGGCAGGCCCTGGGGCCAGAGGCCTTGTTCACTTCCTCGCTGGGTTCGCTGGCTCCACTGGCACCCCCCTCCAGGCCCTCCTGGCACTTCCCACAAGGGTCAAGACCCCCATCTTTAGTGGTCAGGTAGGATGAGCAGCAGCCCCCCTGGGCAACAGGTGGCTCCGGAGAGGGACACCTTGGTGTGGCTGGTGGCCCCAGCTGGTACCCAAGGCTCCCACCGCCTGGCCCAGCCCAGACATTGCTAAGCGTATGAACGAGGCCTGAGGCACAAGTGGGCCAGGGGGTTCGGGGCACAGTGTCTGGCTGCCCCAGGAAGAGTGGGCAAAGATTCTGCTGCTGGCCAGCCCCCATCTCTCCATCCCTCTGGTGCAGTGAAGGGCGTTCGGTCTCCCCAGCTCTCTGCAGGTGCCCACCAGGGGTTAAGCCCAGCACCCCAGGTTCCACAGCTGCCAAGGGCTCCTTTGCCAACCTGAGAATGCTCGGATCCTTGTGGTAAAAGCCCTAAAGGGAGGAGAAAGGGTTACGCTCGGGCTGATTTGGGCTCCCAGTGCCTAAAAGGACAGGCAGAAGTGACGAGCCAGGATGGTGAGAATACTCAAGGTCTCACGTTCTAATAGTGGACGGCACTGCTCTAGGTTTCTGGAGCGCCTTTGCCACTGTCCTGACAACCCCACATCCTCCCCCGGGATTTCTGAGGCTTCCCCGAAATCCAGCACTAAAAGGTGAATGCCGGGCACAGCCAAATGGTATCCCAGGTCTGTTCAGGCCATTTGGTGTCCTGTGCCATACTGCATTTTAAGTGTTTTAAAATCTCATCTGTAGGAGTGGGAGTAATCTATGGGGAGGTTACCTAAACACAGGCCATGGGGTCCCCTGCACATCCCACGCTCAGATAGAGTGGCCTTGCCAGCCCGCCCATCTCCTCCCAGGAGAAGCCATACATTCCAAGGCCAGAGTTCCCAGGACCTTATCCTGGGCAGACAATGGGTGAGTCAGTGGCTGCAATGACCTGAGGGGAGGGGAGGTCTAAAGATGGAGCTTCTCAGGGGAGGGCTTGCTGGGGTTGGCTGTGGGGCCTGGGACAGCTCCGAGCTGATGGACCCCTCTACCTTGGTGCTGCCTTCCCTTTTCATCTCAGTGGAAGGGCAGCTTGGGGACCACCGAGCTACTTTACAAGGCCAGAACCCCAAGTACCCTCTGTGCCCCTGCACTCACCTTGCCGCCTAAGCCGAAGGCAGAGGGCACTTTGGGCTGGCCCCCGGAGTATACCCAGGGGTGCGGGGCCAGGGGCCAGTCATGTGGCTGCTCTGGGGGCAGGCCAGACACTAGGTAGGGTGGCAAGCATGTGGGCATCCAGAAGGGGGCTCGCTCCAGGATCTTGGTCTCCAGAAGGAAAGGGCAGTGCCAGGGCCGGAAGGCCACAGGGTCACTCTTGAGATGGCCACCACTATGCTCAGGCATCAGGGGGCCACAGCGAGGTGGGCACGCTGGCCCGCAGAATGGCAGTGGATGGGCAAGCATGGCCTCCTTCCAGCGCAGTCCCTCTTTGCTGCCCAGCCAGCTGGCCTTCCTCTCCCCATTCTGGGTGCCCTCACCCTCCACAAGTTGGAGATTGTCCTTGGTGCCCTGCGAGAAGCCAGGGGTAAGCCAGGAGTCTGGGGTGCTCAGGACGCCCCTCCAAAAGGGAGCAGGCTCTCCCAGACACAGCGGCCCACGGTGCAGGCCATCTCGGGGTGGGGTGCCTGGCTCTTGTCTCATGATGCCGTTCTCTGGGGCCGTCTTCTCCCAGGTCGGGGTGCCCTTCAGGAAGCTGGGCGTACTCTCCATCACTCTCCTGCCCTCATGGGGCTCTCTCAGAGTGGGGGGTCCCTGGAGCATAACCATCAAAGCATGAGCTTCTGGGGCACATGCCCCAAGCACCTTACAGCCTGCCACAGAGTGGGCACCACCCTTGCAGAACCAAGGCAGCTCAAACCAGTAAGGCAAGTGCCAACCCACAGCTGGGCACCATGCTGCCTCTCACATGCAGCCCGATGCATCTTGCTACTTCAGTGTGGAGTTATCACTTCTTCCCCAAATGCCACCTGGGCCAGCGCTGCTCAGCAGAGGCTGCCATTGCTAGGCGGACACCTTCTGGCCTCACTGGGCTCGAAAGCTGCTCGAGCCATTAGGGAGGACAGAAAGGGAAGGTACCGAAGTTGGAAAAGGGCTGGATCCTGGCCTTGACTGTCCTGTGCCATGTGGCTTTGGACAAGCCATGTCACTCCTCTGGGCCTCAGTGTGCCCTTGAGGCTTGGGTCACGGCTTGGGTCACGTCTCGGAGGACTCTTCCCATCCTGCAGTCTGTGGTTTTGGGGGTGCTACTAGCCCGACCCTAGCCCCTAGCCCTAGCCAGGCTTGTAGCCGTGGGAAGTGAGGGCCTGGCAGGCTGGAGTCATGGGGAGGGCTGCCAGCCAGGGCTGCTGGCTGTGTCTCTCCCTACACCTGGGCGGCCCTGAGTCAGCCTCTTCCCGGAGCTCTGCAGTTTCTCGGCTTCTCCAGCAGAGTCCTAGGACAACTGCCGGGGCTAGGATCTCCACCCTGGCCCCCAGCGGGAAGAGCGCACCAGCACAGGGGAGGAGGATTAAGAAGCCTCAGCTGGATGGGTCAAGCTGTCCTAGCCCAACCAGCAGTGCCAGGGCAGCCGCCACCACCGCTGGAAACTTCAGCCTGGCAGGGAGTGGGGAGGGAAGGAGGCGGGGAAAGCGGGCTGGGCCCGAGAGAGGCAAGGGAGGGAAAATTGAACGTGCGTGCAAGGGACCAGGATGACAGGTGGCACTAGAGCGGCAGCGCTCTCTTGGCGCGGTCTCCTCCGCCAGCGCGAGGAAGCCCCAGGCGGGAGGTGACGGCGCAGTGGCAGAGGGCGCCCAGGTTCTCTGGAGCCACCGCTCCACCGCTCCACCGTGGTCTGGCCCCGTCGGGCATCCTAACTTTCAGGTGTCAGAATGGGTGGTCCAACCCAGAGGGGTTTGGGGAGCTCACTCCCTGAGGGCACCGCAGGCTCGGCTCAGAAATCCCCCGCCGCAAGCGTCCCCAGACTGCGCGCTTCTGGCGTTTACCTGGGCTTCACTGGCCTGTCGCGGCCCGGGCGGTGGCGGTCGTTGTGGCCGGCACCGGGCGCCTGCTCCCCATGGGCGGTCTCCGGGGCCTCCCGGCCGGCGGGCGAGAACGCGTTCTCCCGCTCGGTCTGCTCAGCGCGCTCGCGCTCTCCTTCCCCCGGGGCGGCGGGGGCGCTCTAGGGCCGCAGGTTGGAGGGGTCGGACTCCGGGATCTGCAGGATGCGGCACACGGCGCGGATCGGCCGCACCAGCTTCTGGGCCGAGGCCGTGGGTTGCGCCATGGGACGCCGAGACTCCGTGCTGCGCCGCTGGGAGGGCCGGGCCGGGGCTAGGGAGCGGGTGCCCCCGGAGGGAGAGAAGTCGCCGGGCCGGGGGGAACACGCGCCCCGGGTCGGAGATGGCCGAGTCGGGGGAAAGGCCGAGGGGCCGGGGGAGGGGGTCGTGCCTGGATGGGGGCCGATCCCGGGACCCAGGAGAGAGGCACCGGCGAGGGCGCAGCACCGCGCAGCGCGGCTAATGGAGGTAGAGCGCGGCGGAGAGCGCAGCAGGACCTCTGATCGCCATCGCCAGACGCGCAACTGAGAGTGGGGAAGCTGCTCCGCCGGTTTCCTCCTCCAGCACCCTGCGGGAAACAGGAGCCCGTGATTCGGCGGCCGCGCCTGGACCTGCCCCCTCCCGGGCCCCGGGGGCTTCCGCCAACGCCCCGCGATGCCACCGGCTGCGCACGGGGAGAATGAGTCCTTTGTTCCCCCTCCCCCCGCGGCACCCGGGCGCCTGCCGAGAGAGGCTCCCCCGGGGCAGCGTGCCAGCTTCCCAGCCGCCCCACCCTCCCGTGGGCCCGGCCCCGGAGCCTGGCAGGCGGGCGGCACCCCCACTATAGGTGCCAAGCCCGGGAAACTGGAGCAAAGGGCGGGAGGGGCCGGACCAGGCCACCGTGGGGCGGGGTGCCCCCCAGGGTGCTAGGGTGGAGCAGCTGGGAGGGGCAGCGCCGGAGCTGGCAGAGGCAGTCGGGTTCTCACGGGTCAGTGATGGACGCTCTGGCCCACGCCCGCCGGACTGTGCCTGCCGGGCCACTGGCTGCTGGTCCTCCCCAGCTCTGGCACATGGCACGCCCCACTGGCCTGTGTATGCACTGCCTCATGCTCACCTGGCCAAGCTGCTCTTTGCCATCTTCCACCCCAAACCCTTCCCAAATCCCTTCCAGAGTCCAAGGGCACAAAGGGTCGTGGCCTAGGACCTCTGGGAGGGCCTGGGCTTGGATCTGTCCCTGGTCTAAGGGCCTTGATTTTGCCAAATGTCTGGAGAGGTCACGGGCCGGAATGAGCTCCGACACTGGCCTCAGACCCCAGGCTCTAAGGGTCTGCCCCAGCCCCAGGGTTCCTGGTGCTTCCAGGCCCGGCGCTGGAGAGGCGCCCATGGGAGTGGCTCCCAGGAGAGCGCAGAGAGGAGAGGAAATGGAAAAGCAGGGCACCCTCCACCCGAGGAAGCATCCCGGCTCCTCTGCGGGGGTGGTTCCAGCGCAGACACAAACAGACAGATTCAAACACACACAGACAGATTCAGACTCACACAGAAACCCACACGCCCAACGGGTGCTTCCCTTCCCCTCAGGCACCCACCTCCCACCCTCAGCTCCCCTGCCTCCCTGCCCCTTCGGAAGCCTTCCTCGGCCTGCCTGGGACCGAAGCTGTACCCCCTCTTTCCCATCCCGTGAAAGTGATGGGTTCTGGATGCCTCTAGCTTGGTCACAAGTCACACCACTATCCCTGCAGAGGGGCGCCCTGAAGAGCCAGAAGCCTTTCTCCTAAGGATGAGCAAGACCTGGAGCCTTCTACCAATTCAGAAGAGGGGGGTTGTGGGGAGACGGGGCCTAAAGCAACTGGCACTGGGCAGGACTGGGGCCATGTTGGCATCGATTCAGCCCACCCCAGGCCTCCCCCCGGAGGCCAGTTCTGTGGCAGAGCAGGCTGGTAGGGGTTGTTTACATGACTGAGTAACACTCCCTTCCTCCCCAGCTCCCCTGGGGGTGGCAGGGACCTGAGTGTGCCCAGGGAGCTGCTTGTAGAGGGTCTAACATGGACTGGAGGCCCCAGGCCCTGAGGCCCGGACTCACTCCAGCTGGCTCCAGGGGTGAAGGTGAGGGTTGGGGTGTGCCTGTGGGCCCCCATCTGTGTCCTCTGGCGTCCCTCCTCAGCAGCCGAAGCTTGTGGGAGCGCCAGGGGGAGATTCCTGCGGCTTGGGGCCTGCAAGAGGCCAAGATGGGCGCCTGCGCAGTCTGGAACCCTGAGGGCCTATCGCTGACAACCCCAAAGGGGATGGAGACTATCCCAGGGGAGGGGGACAGATCCCCACACCCCCAGTTTTCATGTCTGCTTTGTCAGGCCCCGGTCCCTGGACTAGAGCAGGGCTCTAGGGGACAGGCTCCTGAAAAGCCCAGGGGCTCGTGGGGACTTGCGGGGTGGGAGGAAAGACCTCTTCCCCACGCTGGCCAGCTCCCCATCCCACTTGGGAACCCATGCCACAAGCCCACGGAGTCCTTGTAGCTGGCTGTTCTGTGCCTGAGGACAGAGCAGAACTGAGGAAACACACAAAAGACACAAACACAGAAGGAAAGCCACACCGCGCGTGGACACAGTGCCAGACTAGTGGACAAAGACAAGCTGACCGGCACCCCCAGCCACGCGTGGGCCCAGCCCCAGCCCCGCACCGACCCTGGCGCGCTGACACACACGCTCGCTGACACACGCTTGTGCTGACGGACACAGCAGCACTCACGAGCCGGTGGCCCTCCGGCCGTCCCCAGAGCCCCTTACCTGGGCAAGCACAGTGCCCCCCGGGCAGAGCAGCCCCCGGCCCAGGGGAGGGCAGCAGGCGGGGGCGGGGGAAGGAGCCCCGGAGAGTCAGGCCAAGCTGCCACTAATCCGGGCGGGGAGAGGGGGGGCACCCACGTCAGAGCGGGGACTGCCGGGTGGAGGGCATCTGAGGACATCCCCTCCCACACACGCGGCCGTCTGGGCACCTAGCCCTGCTTCCCCAGCCCCTCCATCCTTCAGACAGCTGAGGCTGGCCTCCCCCCACACCCCCACCCTGTGGCAACGCCTGGGGGAGGCATGGGGGAGGGGGAATACCAGGCGAATTCTCCTGGGACCCGCAGTGGGGAGGAGGGGAAGGGAAGTGTGGAGATGCGTTTGGAACCAGGAGGAAGCTCCGCAGCAGATGCCGCCCTCCCCTCTCGCCCACCCACCTACATCCCTGACCTAATTCCTCTTCTCAGTCCAAACCTCCCAGCGCGCCTCCCCCCGACCTCCTCTCCCCTCCAGGTTACCCCTACAAGCTACCCACCCAGGGAGAGGAAGCCAGCTCCACTCTGCTCTGGGCTTCGGACCTTTGTGCCTAGCCGGAAACACCAACTGTGGCCCCCAGGACGTCTCCAGCAGCAGCGAATCCTCCTCCTGCCTGGGCTTCTGCCCCCTACCCAGCTCCTGAGACCCCCCAGTCCCTGATGCTGGGTAGACAATGGAGCCAGAGCCTGAGTGCCACCTCCTTAACCCCCTCAAGGTGTGGGGCAGTGCCAACCAGGATGCCACAACCCATCCTGGGTCAGGACTGTGTCAGAACTAGAGGCTAATCAGTGGCAGCTTAAAATACAGCCAGTGTGTGGAGCACACATGGAGTTGGAGGTGGGGAAGGGGACCAGGACACGGAGTTCCCCAGGTGGAGAGGGTTGGTGACGTGGGCTGAAGACACAGGGAGGGACAGGAGCCACCTGGAAGCGCCTGGCGTTGGGTGGGGAGGAGAGAGAAGAGAGGGGCAAACAGGAAGGGCCATCTGCACCCAGAAACCAGTGGGGAGATGGAGGAACCCCTCAAAAGCAGACGAGCTGTAGACAGGTGAGGAGCGAGACCAGGGCACAAACCGAGGCGGGTAGGGCCACACCCAGGGGAGGTGTGCAGCTCTAAGGGGGCTGGCTGTGGCAGCTTCGTGTCCCCACTCAGCCCTGATTCTGCTGGGGGCCCACTGGCTGGTGGGGAGGAGAGGGCTGGGGAACCCGGGCAGGCTGGCATGCAGCCTACTCTTCCTGGAGAGGCCAGGCCACGGGGTGGAGGGTGAGACAGGAACCCCTCCAGTGTGCGACCATGCTGGGCAAAACCTCAGGGTTTCTCCGAGGAGCAGGGTCTGCTCTCAGGGAAGTCCAGTTGACAGCCAGTGCTCTGAGCCTCTGGGTCACATGCATGCTCACCCAGGAATGCCCCAGAACTTGGACTTCTCCTGGCTCCTTCCCCTCTGGCCCCATCATGTGTTGGAATTCATACAACTGCAGTCAGCCGCTCACCAAACCCATGTTCTACTTGTTCAACGCTTTGTGGTGGGCCCCAGGCGATCCAGGGCACAAAGGCAGAAATCACAAGGCCATCCCACGCCCCCAGGCCTCCCCAACCCAGAACTCATGCTCACTGTGTGCATTTGTTCTTTCACCAGCAAAAACTCCTCCAGGCCTCATAGGTGTTAGCCCTTTGCTGGGCGCTGGGGGAGCTGGGCTTGTTCATGAATGATTACCAGATGCTCCCAGTCGCGCCCTGGGGCAGGCAGGGGAGCTTCACAGACAGGTCAGAGAATGAGCAGGACTTCACCACCCAATCGCAAACTCGCAAAAATATTTCACTTCCGTTAGACCATTTGTTCCACGGTCAGCTACCTACAACAGTGTGTAAAATACATGTGTTCTTTATAAAGTCACAATATAGCGGGAGAGAAAAGGTAACGCGCTCAAGGCAAAAAAAGCATAAGTCTGTGCAGGAACAGAGGAGGTGTGGTCCAGGCAGCAAACCACTTCCAGGTGAGGGAGTGCTGGCGGAGAGCTTCCCAGAGAGACCATGTCTGAGTGGGGTTCTAAGGGCAAGGGGGAGCAGGATACAGGGGGATGGCGGAGGAAGAGCATGTCAGAGGTCAGTATGCACGGGGCCGTGTGGAGCCAGGAGACAGCCTGATTGATGAGGGGGCGGGGACAAGGCATCTCGAGCTCTGCCAAGGGGCTTGGGTGGCCCTGTGGCCCTCCCTAGGAGGGAGGGTAAGTGAAGCCCCCACCCCAGTGAAATCTCCCTCACCACCGCACCACGTCAGGCCTCTCCCCAGCTGTTTTCTTTTGCTTTGTTTTGTTTTGCTATTCATCACATGCCCTTCTGGGCCTGTTTTTCCTTGAGTCTTGCTGTGTTGCTGGGCTGGAGTGCAGTGGCACAATCTTGGCTCACTGAAACCTCTGCCTCCCAGGCTCAAGCGATTCTCATGCCTCAGCCTCCTGAGTAGCTGGGATTACAGGCACGCACCACCATGTCTGGCTAATTTTTATATTTTAATAGAGATGGAGTTTCACCATATTGGTCAGGCTGGTCTCGAACTCCTGACCTCGGGTGATCCACCTGCCTTGGCCTCCCAAAGTGCTGGGATTACAGGTGTGAGCCACCTCGCCTGGCGTCCCTCTGGTTTTGTTCCCTTGATTTGGGTATGTGGATCCTGCCAGCCCACCTCTATCAATGCAACTCCCAAGCAGAGGTACATCAGGAGTCAGGGTCCCTGACTCACAAGCAGCACGATGGTAGACAAGTTGTTGTGGTTCCAAGCCTCAGTTTTTCATCTGTAAAATGGGTATAGCCCTATGGGTACAGTGGCTGTTGCCTGTAATCCCAGCCCTTTCAGAGGTCAAGGCAGGTGGATCGCTTAAGTCTCGGAGTACAAAAACAGCCTGGGCAACATGGTGAGACCCCCATCTTAAAAAAAAAAATGCAATAATTAGCCAGGTGTGATGAAGAGCACCTGTAGTTCTAGCTACTTAGGAGGCTGAGGTGGGAGGATCCCTCAAGTCCAGGAGTTCAAGGATGCAGCATACTATGACCGCTTCACTGCATTCTAGCCTGGGCGATACAGTGAGAACCTGTTTTAAAAAATGAATATAGTCCCTACTTGACAGGCTTGTTGGGAGGATTCAAGGAAATCGTCTCTGTAAAATGCCCGGTACAGGGCCAGGCACACAACAAATGTTCCATACGTTAGTCTCCGTGTCCTTGCCTGCCAGGCAAGAGTCACCTCCCTCACTCTGGTAGTGCATAGTGGTTAACTGCACAGACGCTGGAGCCAGACTGCCTGATTCCAAGCCCTTCTGCTACCTACTAGCTGTGTGACCTTGGGCAAATCACTTGCCCTCTCTGTGCCTGTTTTCCTGTTTGTAAAATGGAGACTCTAAGAGTAGTACATACCCCCCAAAGATTGTTATGAGGATTAAATTAGGATATGCTAGGGGCTTAGAGCAGCGTCTGCGTGGGCGGCCACACTCCGGGCGCCAGCTGTCACTCCCCCTGCATCCCTGCAGCGTCTGGCATGTTGTCTGGTACCTGCTCGAGGCTCAGTAGAGATTTTTTGAATGAATTAATGGAGATAAGACAAGCCCACGATGCAAAGACAGGCCATGGTAGGATGGCAGCGAGCACCCATATGTGATGAGCTAAACCACTGCGGCAGATTACGAGCCTCCCCCAAATAAAACCCAGATAATCCCCACACCAAGAGTTAATCCATACCCTCTGAGGCCACTCCAGGTTACCACCCCGTTTCCCCTCTTCTCGTCCCACACTCTCACCCACCTCTTTGCTTAATCAAAAGCAGGGAGGAGGAGCAGGCGTGGCGGTGGCAGGGGGGCACACCCCAGGCATCATGGTGAGACCAGCCTCTCAGCATCAGGGCAGGAGAGGGCAGAGCTGGGAACCCAGTGGCCCCAGGGATCAGAGGAGGGGTTGGAGTGGAACCAGCCAGGCAAAGAGCCTTGTTCTCAGGAGAGCAGAGGAGACTCCTTGGATGGGGCAGGCCAAGGACCAGTGACCACAAGCAGCAGGGAGGGACACTGGAGGCCGTCCAAGTTCCGCCAGGCCCAGCAGGGTGAGGCTCTGGCCAGTCTCCCAGCCCCACCTTCCTTGACCTGGAAGCTGGGGGCAGCCCAGATCCTGACTGCTGCTGCCCTCTCGTGGCCACTCCTCAGAGGTGCAAGGCTGCCCCTGCTGTTACCTGAGCGTTTACAGAACTGGATGTCCCCAGAGCTGCCCCAGTGGCCCCCTGGAGGAAATACTCCTGGAAATACTTTCCAGGCTCCTGGAGGAAATACTCCCCAGGCCTCCCCTGCCTAGCTTGACCTCCCTATGGGACTAACGTGCTGCCCCGAGCCCTCGCCTGCCTGGGCTCCCACTGGTTTCTCTACAGCTACACCTTCCTGCCAAAGCCTACTGGCCTATCTGAACTCTCTGGTTGTGACCTGTCCTCTGGACTGGTCCCCCTACTTTCCCATTGATGCTCTCGGAGCACCCCAAGAGTTTTGTCGTGAAATCACATGCTGCATCACAATGCTCTGTCAAAGGCTCTGTCTCCGCCAGAGGACTGGGCTCCTTCAGCCTTAGACCTCGGCTGGGATGGGCTGTTGAATTTCAAGGCTATGACGTGAGCACTGGGAATAAGACTCTGGAGAAACAGAACCCCTTTATGTATTTATTTATCAAAACATTCGCAAGCCTGACCTCACTCACCAACACACACACACAACCAGGATACACATGCCAGGCCTTACAAAAGGATATCAAGTACTTAGAAGGACAGGAAGGAATGAACACACCCAGGTGGGCTTTTGGTTTCATCTGCAGGGGTTCTGGGAGGACTCTGGTCCCACAACCAGGGAAGGGGGAGGCAGAGGAAGGCAATAAATAGAATGCTGGCCTAGCCTGCTTTGGTACATCACAGTGCATCCTGCCTGTGGCCTTGGCAGCAACTGCTCCCAGCCCTTAACCATCAGCAGGAGCAAGGAGGCTGGGGCCCAGCAGCTGGTGCAGGCAGGGCAGATGCACAGCCAAAGGTCCCTCGAAATAACCCCAGAGCCCTGCAGGGCACGAGGTAAGAACGGGCCAGATGCAGCAGACCCTAGCTGTCCATGTCTGAGGGCGCAGTCTTTTTCCTCGTCCGAACCTTTAGGGAGCGCGAGGTGCCCTGGGAAGAGAGGAAGCCCAGCATGAGGGTGTGGGGAGCGCCAGCACAGCCCCCACCCCACCTCCCACCGTCCTCCCACACTGACCTCCCGCACCGGCGGCTTCCTCTTGATCACACGCAGGCTCTGGCTGCGGCTCAGGGGCTTTTCTCGGGGCCGGGCTGGCATCCGGGGGACTGCCTCAGTATCCGACCAACACTCATCCTCTGTGTCGCTGTCCTGCAGGCCCCCATCCCGGTACCCTGTGAGGAGAAGGCAGTGAAGCCGAACGCTTGCGGCCGGGCCAGCCCTTCCTCTAGCCCTGGGGGAAGCCAGCGTGCGCATGAAGGAAGCCATCCCTCTTGGCATGGCCCTGGGCCCCTCTGCCCACTCACCAATGGGTGGCCTCCGGTGGAGCACCTGGTCTTCTGGGTAGAGGGTGTCCTGGTAGGCAGGGGCGGGTGCATCGGGGATGGAGCGCAGGTCCTGCATGGAGAAGCTCCGTAGCCTGCCAGCCAGCGCCCCCTGACTCTGCGGGGGATATGGGGGAGAGGCTTCAGCAGGGAGGCTGCCCATAGAAACTGGCCAACCAAGTAATCACTGGGGCTGAGATGCAGAACTGAAAACTGCTCAGCAAGCTCTGGCCCCGCGCCAGCGTGGCACCAACAGGAAACCAAAGCCAGAGAGCAGGCACTGCTGCTCACGCTCGGTGCCAGAGCCAGGAAGGAAGGTCTGACTTCAGCTCCACACTTCGGCCAACACTTCCGGACCTTCTCATCCCTGCTCCCCCGCTGCAGTCTCTGGGCTCCCGGGCAGAGGAGCTGAATGGGCCCAAAAGGCCCTAGGGGTGGAATGGGGGCTGCTGGAGGGCCAGGGGCTCGTAGCACCTTGGTGGCAGCCTGCACAGCAGCCGAGGCGGCAATGTTGAGGCCCCGCTTCCCAAAGCTGAGCATGGTCTCGTAGCTGCGCTCCTTGGCCTGCACGAGGTATGTGTCGATCTCCTGTGGACCCAGTGGGGAGGAGAGCTCAGGTGGACAGCCAGAGTCCCTTTCCCTCTGCAGATTCTGAGAAGTCACTGTACGTGGCACCATCCAGCCCAGCCCAGCCCCACCTGGTGCCCAGGGGCCACAGATCTGGGCCACAAACACACACCAAGAGTAGGGCAGGCCACCTCAGTGAGCGGCCATGCTCCAGCTGCCACCACCACCCCCCCCAAACCAACTTCTACCTGAAAGGTCATTCATATGCACCCCCACCTAATTATCCCAGAAGACGAGGTAGCCTGGGCTCTGTCAACCTCCGCAGCTCAACAGCGGCAGGACTGGGATTAGAAGCCCCGTGTCCCCAGCATCCCAAATCCCAGGTCCAGGGCTCTTTCCCTCATGCCCACTCCTAAGCCTCCCTTCCCGCCTGCCCCTGGGGTACCTTCTCGTGGCGGGACAGGGACGGGTGGACAAACTTGCGGTAAAGCAGGCTGGCGCCCTTGGTGTAGGGCGAGAGCAGCCACAGCACAAAGGCCATCTTGATCTCATAGTAGAAGGGGAACCTGTCACAGCACAAGGGGCAGGGTGAGCAGAGAAGCAGGCTGGGGTGGGCCACCCCCTGACCCATGGCCTGCGGCCCCTGCCTCCATACCAGGAGATAAAAATGTCTGTGATGATCTCTGCTGCCATGAAGAGTGCAAAAACGATCCAGTACATCATCCACCGCACCTGCGGGGTGAGAGCGCAGAGGTCAGCATGGGGCCTGCAGCGCCAACTCCCATCCTGGCCAGCCCAGCCCAGAGATTCCAGGGAGCCTGTCCGGCTACATAGCTGCTTTCCCCCACACAGGGCTGGACAGCAGCTCTGAGAAACTGCTGCTCATTCCTGTGCCCGCCTCCAATGGGCTTCACCCACAAGATCTTCCACAGGCACCCCGACAGCCTGACCTCTATCTACACCCTCTTGAACAGGTTCCATTCTCTCCCTCCCCGCTCCACTCAGGATGTGCCACACGACCTTGTCCCTGGAGGAGGGAGAGGCCAACTCGGACCCTCCCCCACCACCAAGTCCTACTACACACACCCAAACCCCCACACTCACATATTCACGAATGTTCTTGGTCTTCACAGCCTTATAGGAAGCATAAGCTGGATACAGCATCCCAAACACCAGCCTGGAAGAGCAGCCACCGGGAGCGTGAGGGGCCCCATGCCCCACTCTCACCCCGCCAGGTGGCCACTTCCCCCCACTGGGGTGCAAGGTGGCACTACCTACCCTGTTTTTCTCGCTTGGCTTGTACAACCCGTGCCTGAGTCAGAGCCCTGGAGGCCACCTCCCCACCCTGCTGTTTACAAACATCCCAAGCCTGCCCAGGCCTGCACATGTGGCCCATGGGTGCGTGATGGAGCGAGAGGACAGCCACTCCACGAAGTGGGTGAGAACACCAGACTGTCTCCTCCCATGGGCATGCAATCAGGCCCAGGGCCACCAGACCTGGCACTGCCGGGCTGCAGACAGGGCTGTATGAGCCAGGTGTTGGAGTACTCAAAGGTGAGGAGCAGGATGGTGAGTCATGTGACTGCTCGATGGCAAGTAGGCACCTGGATTCTCCACCCACAACGTGCCATATCACCTTGTGTTTGCCAAGGAGCTAAAAGGTAGGCCTGTGGCCCTTTGCCCCACGCATCTGTTTGCAGTGTGTGTGTCGTGTGGCAGGTGTCGTCCTCAGCCAATGAGGCTTGGTTGGGGGAGGCTTGGTGGGGCGGGGAGCATGCGGTGCCCCAGACACCGGGTGCAGGACCACAGGTCCGTTAACCCTTGCATGGAGTGCGGGAGGGTGGAGCTCGGAAAGTTCCCTCTCCCACCACACGTCCCCAGCTTCCACCACAGGGGCGGGACGGCACCCCGGGGTAGAGGAGGTCTGAGGACAGCCATACTCACACCACCAGGCGACAGATCATCCAGGACACCATCTTGCCGGCCTTGGGGACGAGGGGAGAATCCCAGGAAGCCGCCCAGAGGGACGTTCAAGCAAGGGCTGGGACGGGGGGGATCAGGGCAGTTGCGGGAAGCAGAGAGGCGGTCCAGCTGTCCCTCGGCTGAGGCCGAGCCCGCCGCCCACGGCCTCCGACTCTGCAGTTCGGGGGACGTGGAGAACAGGGAGACCCGGGGCAAAGCGGCCCCGGCGGGGAGGAAGCCGACTTGGGAGGGGGCGTTGGCGCGTACGCCCCGCGGCTGGGGCAGTTACGGCTCCGACCCGCCCTTCCTGCTGCGGAGAACCCAGTGCTCGGCCCTCGGTGCTGGTCCCGCGCTGGGGCGGCAGGTCGCGGCCTCGCTCGTGCGAGTCGCCGCGGTCCCAGTGCACCCAGCCACCTGCACCGGCCTGCAGGGCGGAGTTTGCAACTCACTTGAAAGTTGCACGGAACCAAGTGCTGCCCAACCCCAGGGCTCCGGCTCACCACGCAAGCGCAGTGTGGCCCCAGAGGGGGCGGGGCGAGGTCAAGGAGGCGAGAGGCCCGCCCCTTAAAGGGGCGATGTGCCACGGGACCCGCGCGTGGGGACCACAGTGGAGTCGCCGTCCCAGTCGGGAAGGTTAGAGTATGGGAAGCTGCAACGAAAAAGCAGGAGGAGTGCGGGGGTCGGGACACGAAGAAAATCTGGACTCCAGAGTGTTCGCGACCCTTCCCTTCACTGGCTTTTCCCAGTGTCTTTCCTTCTCGCCTCAATTTTCCCTGTGTGAAAAGGGTAAAGGTATGAGATGCGGTTGGGGGGATTATGGGAGGATCTCTGCGGGCTCGGGCAGGAGCTGGAAGGACGCTTGGCTAAGCGCCCACAAGCCTGGGTCTCACACCAGTGGGTCCAGGAGGGAAAGCAGGGAGGCGTCGGGGAGAGGGAACTTGAGGCACTCCTCACCCCAGCAGATTTCAGGGGTTCCCTTCTCGCTGGGGTGCCCTTCCAGAGCCCTGACTCCGAGGTGGGCTGACCTCGATGATTTGAGGCATTTGGGGTAGAGCTCCCAGCTCCCAAGCTCCTTCTTCACCAGAAGTTTGAAATTCCAGCTATTCCTCTGAGCCAAGTTACACAAATATTCCTGGGCCCTGAACAGTAGCATCAGCCATTGCTAGTTTGTAATGCGTGTTTGCACAAAAAGTCTTAATCTTTGCAAGCATCCATTTTACCATGTAGGAAATAGGACGCTCAGTGGTAAAAAGTAACTTTCCCGATATCACCCAGTGGTATTTTTTGCTGGCTAGTGGCTACATGCTTGGCTTGATCAGTCTTCTGAGGCATCAGCAGCTGCAGGCTGAGAGTGGTCCTGCAGAGGGATGGGGAACCAGAGAAGTTCCTCTGGGAGGGAGGCAGACACCTGGAAGAAGGGAGAAGGCTCTAAAAAAGAAGGCAAGGCCGGCATCGTGGCTCATGCCTGTAATCCCAGCACTTTGGGAGACCCAGTTGGGAGGATCACGAGGTCACAAGATTGAGGCCATCCTGGCCAACATGGTGAAACCCCGTGTCTACTAAAAATACAAAAATTAGCCGGGCATGGTGGCACGCACCTGTAGTCCGAGCTACTTGGGAAGCTGAGGCAGGAGAATTGCTTGAACCATTGGGAGAGGTTGCAGTGAGCCGAGATTGCGGCCCTGAACTCCAGCCTGGCGACAGAGCGAGACTCCATCTCAAAAAAAAAAAAAGAAGGCAAACGTTGCTGCTTCTACTTGCCCTGTGAGATTTCATTCTTTGTGACATCTCCAGCTAACTGCCTCAATTGTTCTCTCTGCAAATAGGGAGCACAGTGTCTCCCCGCCCTGCAGAGGGTGGGAGCCAAGCTGTCCGGGCATGTGGGGTGGAAATGCAGTTACTGCTTTTTATTGGAGCCATAGTTAACTCCCACCAGCTATCATAAGGATGGAATAGGTAATGATGGGGCCAGGGAAAGGAGGCTTCCAGGGAGTAAATAAACACACGGTGATTATATGGTCTTAATTATTATCATCAGTTTTATTGGTATTGCTGGGTGTGAGAGGTAGCAGTGAAACCGGCCCACAGGAGAAACTCCCTGGAGGGCCCCATGTCTCCATCTCCTGTCTTAACCACCCCCTCACATTTACCCATCCCCCCTCACACACACACATTGGAGTCACCAGACAGGCCAAGGGCTAGAGGACCCCTCTAAGGAAGGCCCCAGCCACTTTCCATTTCTAGGCACAGACACCGTTCTCTAGGTGAAAAGTGTCCTGGGTCCTCCTGAAGGAGGAAAGGTGTGATCCCCTGATAGTCTCAGTAGGAAAGGAACCTCATGACTCAGGAGGTCACTGCACATGTGAGCCTTGGGTCCTTTGGTGAGTCTACAGAACTGTTCCTTCCCTCCGCTGCCTTCTGGGGCCACGTGCCTGACATCAGCATCACAGACCTCTGTCTACCCCCATTCGCTGGGAAACGTTCCCTGGTCCCCCACAAAGCCCACTCAGCTGGAATGGTCTTCTGCATGGAGACTCCTGGTCCCAATGCCTGTGCTTGGGAAATCTAAGGGAAGAGATGTCAGGTCTGCGCTGACAGCAAGTCTCAGCGTGGAGGGCAAGAGGCTGGCAACTGAGCAGTGCCACTCGCCCTGGCCTTGGCAGTGTTCGTGGACCTTGCCTCTTGCAGCCTTTGATCCTGAGCTGTTGACACAGTCACCCAGTTCCCCTGGGTTGCTAAGCAGCACTCTGGACGTGGACAAGCCCCAGGGCAAGTGACCCGGCAGGCACACACAGAAAGCTGGGCACTCAATGGCCGAGGGAGGAGAATGCCTCCCACCCCTCAGAAGAGCTCCCCCTCCCCGGGGGCAGCAGCTGTCAAAGTGATATTTATCTTTCTACTGGGCAGCAGAGTGCCAGCATGTCTGGGAGAGTCAACCTACTTTCCCTGGCAACCTCTCCCAAGCACAGGATAAGGGCCCGTTTCCCATTTGAAAAAGGACAGGCCTACCCAGGATGATGGAGGCGCCTGCTAAGCCAAGAGCATGTTTAAGGAGGTGGAAGGCAGATAAGTCACCTATTTCTGGGGGCGAGGAGGCCAGATCAGAGGCTGCATGTAAGATATGGGGCACAGGGGTGTCAAGACTGAGGATGGGTGAGGAACCGTCACCCACAGACAGTTTTCTCCAAAGAGCCACCTCCTCCTCTTGTACAAAACGCCCTTCTCTGAGCCACCTCTGTTTTCATATAGTCCTATAGACCCAGGCAAATCATAATTATGTGCTGGACACACTATACCAATGGACTTACATATATTAATGCATTTAAATCTCATGATAAATAAGGCTGTCAGGGTCAGATGCGGTGCCTCACGCCTGTAATCCAGCAGTTTGGGAGACTGAGATTATTGAGGTCAGGAGTTTGAAACCAGCCTGGCGAACATGGTGAAACCCCGTCTCTACCAAAAATATGAAAATTAGCCAGGCGAGGGGGCATGCTCCTGCAGTCCCAGCTACTCATGAAGCTGAGGCAGGAGAATTAATTGAACCTAGGAGGTGGAGGTTGCAGTGAGTCAAGATTGCACTACTGCACTCCAGCCTGAGCTGAAAGAAAAAAAAAAAAAGAAAAACAACAACAAAAAACTAACAAACAAAAATCCCGTCAGGTAGGTATCACGATTATACCCGTTTTATAAATGACAAAAACTGAGGCACGAATGGGCTAGGTAATGTGGCTAAGTGTTACTAGCTGGTTTCACCCAGCTAGTAAGCTGGCAGAATCAGGAATCCATAAAGCGAGGTTTTTAATCTGCTTCACAGAAGGAGGAATTGAAGCTCAGGGAAATCAGCTGACTTGCTTGAAATCTCACACTACGGGAAGGGACTGAGCCAGAATTCACACCCCTGTTATCCAGGCTCCAGACCCCACTATCTCCAGTTCTCCGCTCCCGCCCCCACTGGGCTGGTTTCGAGCTGCCTGGGCTCTCCGGCCATATCCCAGGCCTCTGTGCCCAGCTGCTCGCAGGTGCTCACTGAAGACAGAGAAACGAAGGGGGTTTTGTGACATGTGAGAGCTGAGAGGGGCTCTAGAGGACAAATGAAAACTTGAGATGCAGAGAAGAGATTTGAGCTGCCCAGGGTCACACAGCAAGTACCCGTGCCCAAGGATCCATCATTTCCCCCACTTCCATCTCCTGTGCCTTATACTGTCACCAACCCACACAAGGCCACAAGAGGAATCCATTTACTCAAGCCCATGGGGGAAGAGAAGAGGGGTCCCCCAGTTTGACAACACCTGTTTTGCCGGTCAGCACCAGCGTGCTGTCCCTGAGACCCCATTACTTGCACTGACACCCTGAGCATTGTCCTTGCACGGCCCCCATCTGACTGTCTCCGACTCTCTCGACTCCACTTGGAGATGTTGAGGGCCCCTGACAGCCCAGCAGGCTTGGGTATGTGCGGTGGGATGAGGTCACAGGGGATCTTCATGTAGGGCAGAGGCTCATGGGCTTGTTCAGCAGGAAGCCAAGGTGGATTCCTGAGCAGGGGAGGACAGGAGGGGAGTATGAATTAGAAAGATCAGACTGATGGCTGGGCGCGGTGGCTCATGCCTGTAATCCCAGCACTTTGGGAGGCCAAGGCGGGTGGATCACCTGAGGTAAGGAGTTCAAGACCCACCTGGCCAACATGGTGAAACCCCATCTCTACTAAAAATACAAAAAACCAGACGTGGTGGTGGGCACCTGTAGACCCAGCTACTTGGGAGGCTAAGGCAGGAGAATTGCTTAAACCAGAGAGTTGGAGATTGCAGTGAGGCGAGATCATGCCATTCCACTTCAGCCTGGGCAAAAAGAGCAAAACTCCATCACAAAAAAAAAAAAAAAAAAAGAATCAGACCGAGAAGCTTGTTGGCAGGGGCTGGCAAGGGACCCAAGACAACGGACAAAGAGGAGGGTTTGGACAAAGCTTTGAGCTTGGAAAGCGCAAGAGAAAAAAAGTGCCCATCTAGCAAACCTTTGAGACAAAGAGTGAAGAGGACTTGATGGCTTATGAAATATGGGAGAAGAGGGACCCGGATGTCACCTAGGACTGCAAGGCACCTCACCTGGGTGGAGGTGGCAGCAGTGACAGACATTTGTCCCGTGGAGGAATGGGGGTCAGGGGTAGAAGGAAATGAATTGCTGAGATTGTCCTCGGCCACACTGGTTGGAGTTGACCTGACAGTGGGATAGACTAGAGTCTTCCTGGGTCCCCGGACTGTGATCTCCAGGAAGGAATATGAGCTGTGAGTCAGCCCCAGGTGCTGGAGACTCGTCACACCAGCCCAGCACATGAGTGCCGTCCCTGTGAACTCCTGACCCCAGCCCCAGCTGATGTTGGGGATGCCCATGTCTCAGAAAGAAGGGAACCAGGAGGAGGAAAGTCTGGAAACCATTGCCAAGCCTTCTGGGCAGCAGGGCAGGCCCAGGCTCTGTTTTCAATGAAACACCTTGATGACACTGAGAACCAGTTGTGGGGTGGGAACTTTTTATTTGAAGCAGGTGAATCATAGCATTGCCCCCCAGTGCCCTGGTATCCTGCCACAAGGAGCATCACACCATCTGGGCACAGGGCAGGGCCACCCCTGCCCACTCCCTCTCCACTAGCCTGGCATCTCAGCAGACAGCAGAGGGCAGCAGAAGCTCGGCTCCTGGGGCTCCTCCCACCGGCTCCCACCCTGTCCACTGAAAGACAGTGCTCCTAGGGGGCCTCTGTGGATTGGGGGTGCCAGGGCTGCAACATGCCCTCAGGACAGGCTCCACTCTGGGCACCCTCACAGGTAGCTTGGGTGCTTGCAGCTCGGCCAGTTCTCGCATCCACCCGAGAGGCCTGCCCAGCTCAGGGGCCATGTCCCAAAGACAGGGTGAACCAGAGGATAGTCCCAGCCTGAGGAAGCGACAGCTCCAGGAAGAAAAGCAGAAAGGCTTTCAGGTGGGGGCCTCTGTCCATGGGTGAGCTGGGGTTCGGGGCCACGAAGGAAACTCCAAGGAGAACAGAGGCGACAGCGCTGGCAGCTCCCCAGGCTGCTTCTGCTGCTGCTGTTATTGCTTTGGGCAAAGGGGCTTTGCCCCCAGGAGGCCAAGCAGGCCCTCAAAAGCTGGCACCACCATTCTCATCCTTATCAGTTGCAGGGGGGCACAATGGAGGTGAGCAGAGGGGGTCCCCTCCAAGCAGAGAGGCAAGGTAACAGAGGCCAGCCTGGTGGGCAGCGCTGATTCTGCATGTATGCACACGTACCCTGACATGTTTCTAGATGGACATGGGGTGAGGACGGGGTATGTGAGTGTGTAATTGAGTGTGTCCTTCCCCATCCACATGAGCATGCAGACGGGGCAGGGCGGGGCTGAGTGCACCCCAGGGAAGCAAGAGCAGGTAGACAACGCCTGGAGCACCGACAGGAAAGACCAGGGTGCGGGAGAAGCTTGGGGACCGGAGGATGCGGCCCCTCTCGCTCCCACCCTGCACCCCTCATATGCATGAGATGGGGGGCAGAGCGTGGGGAAGGCTGCAGAGTGGGGGGACCTGCTGGATAGGGTCACAGGAACTGGGCACTAGGTGTCCCAGGGGTGCCTGGTGTTCATGCTGATTGCAGTGATGACACATGTCCCCCTGGGCCCGTCCACGGGGTGTGCCTGTGCACACTGGGTGTGTGCGTATGTGAGGGCATGGATGCAGGTTGGCCTCGTGTCTTCACACGGGCACATGTGCTGCTCACAGAGGCCCCCACCCAGCCTCCAGTGGCCACCCTGAGGAGCCCAGAGGCCTCGGCACCTCACCAGGCACTGAGATCCACCACAACGTGTCTGTACACCAGCGTCTGTCCCTTGAAGCTGGGGGCCAGGAGCAGCTGGGCGTCCCCAGCAGGCATGTAGCAGAAGGCCCGAGGGGCCTGCACAGCCAGCTCCTGGAACCGTACAAACTTCTGTCGCCCCTCATCCCACTGGTAGATCTGGGTGAAGGAGAAGTCGCTGCCCAGGGCCAGGTAGCGGCGGCCACCCACAAGGAAGGGCTGCAGGGCCAGCGAGCCCCGGGAGGGCAGGGCCTGCACCTCGGAGAAGCGGGTACCCTCCCAGCGCAGGATCTTGGAGTCACCGATGTAGCGGCTGAGGCACAGGTAGCTGTCCCGGCCGGCACGAAAGTGTTTCACAGCCTGGGCATCAGGCACCTGGGTTACCTCACCCTGGGCCACAAACTGCTTCTGGGTACGACTCCACTGGTAGATGACAGGCGCCTGGGAGCTGCTGGACACGATCAGCCTTGGCTTGCCCTCGCCATCCACAAACTCCAGGTCTGTGTCACGGTGCCAGGGGTGCAGCGCCTGGTGGGAGTAGAAGCCATTCTGGTGCCAGCGGTAGAGGCTGGTGGCGCCTGCCTTGGAGCTGTCGGCCACGGCAAAGTACCAGTCACCGTCGATGCGGAAGGCCTCTAGGTCATTAGGCTTGCGCACGCGCTGCGGGTCAATGTCCTGCAGCTTGGTGAAGCGCGTGGTGTTGGGATCCCAGTGGTAAATGTAAGAGCCGCCAAACAGCTGGGCCACGACCACATACAGCTGGCTGTCCACCACCATCGGCTTGCAGTGCACTGCAGAGGGGGCTGTGCCAGGATAGGGGCAGGCAGCATCAGGCAGGCCGGCAGCTCCCACTCCATCCCACCCCCTCAGAGAAGGCCATCCCTTCCAACCTTGGACCAGGACCAAGACTGAGCTATACCATTCCACCCACATGGAAGTTCATCCGCTAAGCGCTAAATGCTTTCCAATTGTTTCACAGCTGATACCCAGTTTTATATCACCCTTGTTCCACCTATACCCCTGGGGTTCAAATATAAGCTGACACAGCCCAAAACAGGTGTCCCTCGATATTGACTTGTTGCTTAACCATAATGTCAGTTATTGAATTTTTATGGTGTGCAGGCAGCCACTGTGTTGAATGTAAGCACATGTTACATCGACGAGGAATCCATCACGTTGGAAAGGACCCTGTGATTTTTGTCTGTTTCACACAGAAAGAAACTGAGGCTCAGAGAGAGCAAGTGACTTGCCCAACGCTACCCTACTGGCAGTGGCCAGGCAGGGAAGGGAGCAAGAATTTGAGCGGATCCACAGTGAGGAGAGAAATCTTAGGTATACCCAAGACTCCTTGCTGTTTGCATAACGGTGCATGAAAACACATCCTCCCAGGAGTTCTCACTTTTGAAAGGGCTTTTATGTACAAGAATGAGTGCCCATGTGCACCCATACTCACAGCCAGCTTCATCAGAACCTTCTTGGACACCAAGCACATGAAAGCACGCGCTGCCCACCTGTCCGGGGTCTCCAGCTGCTGCCCAGCATCTCCACGTGACGTCCCCAACTCACCCGTTTCCTATTTTTTGTTTTGTTTTGTTTTTTTGAGACGGAGTCTCACTCCGTCACCAGGTGCCAGGCTGGAGTGCAGTGATGTGACCTCGGCTCACTGCAACCTCTGCCTCCCAGGTTCAAGCAACTCTCCTGTCTCAGCCTCCCCAGTAGCTGGGACTACAGGCGTGCGCCACCACGCCCAGCTAATTTTTTTGTATTTTTAGTAGAGACGGGGTTTCACCATGTTGGCCAGGATGGTCTCCATCTCTTGACCTTGTGATCCACCCGCCTCGGCCTCCCCTCTCTTTCCTTCTCACTACCACCCCACCTTTCCCCTAAGAGAAGTTTTTGCAGAGCTCAGGCTCTGGCAGTCACTGCCTAAATCCCTTCTTTGGGCTTGGTCTACCCCGCCCGATGCTAATGACCCCCATGCCACCCCCAGCTCCTGCTTTTCCCTCATACTCTCCTGGCCTACACACCCACACAAGCACCAGTCACGGCTCACAACTCACAGTTGAGCTCCATACCCATCGCTGAGCCTGCCCTCTTCCTCCTCTGTTCTTGGTTTCAGCTGTGGCTCCAGTAGTCTCCCAATCCAGAAACCTGGCAGTCATCCCCAACACCTTTCTCTCCTCCACTCGCCCCTCCCTGATCGTCCCCAGGTCCCAACAAGCTTCCCTTCTACTCTAATGGTGTGTATATAGATTGGTGTTAGTTCCTCCTTAAATGTTTGATAGAGTTCACCAGGGAAATTATCAGGGCCAGGAGGTTTTTCGGGGGAATGTGTTTTGGTTTCCTTTTTTCTTTCTTTCGTTCGTTCTTTTTTTTTTTTTTTTTTTTTTAATACAGATTCACACTCTGTCACCCAGGCTGGAGTGCAGTGGTATGATCTCAGCTCACTGTAACCTCTGCTGCCTGAGTTCCAGTAATTCTCCTGCCTCAGCCTCCCGAGTAGCTGGGATTACAGGTGCCCACCACCACGCCAGGCTAATTTTTGTAGTTTTTTAGTAGAGACAGAGTTTCGCCATCTTGGCCAGGCTGGTCTTAAACTCCTGACATTGGGATTCACCTGCCTCAGCCTCCCAAAGTGCTGGGATTACAGGCATGAGCCACTGTACCTGGCCCTTTTTTTCTTTTTTCTTTAATACTGATTTCAAGTTCCTTAATGGAGATGCAGCAATGTAAGTTTTCGATTTCATCTTGTGTCAGTTTCACCCTCCTTTTAAATCTCTCCCCCTATCTTCACTGCTACTGCCTCACGTCCAGGCTCCAGCGCCCCTCTAGCAGACAGGCACAAATTCCCCTACGATTCTGCCCTTGTGTCTTGCCCCACACCTAGCATTTTCCCATGCAAGAAGCTTTCCAAAGTGCAGACTGGATCACACATTCTGCCCAAACCCTGTCTCACCACCTTGAACCTGATCTCTTGTCATACAAGCTGCTTGTGATTTGCACACATACACACATTCACATACTAAGCTACTGCACACCTCCTTGACTTTATTCATCCTTTTCCCTCTGCCAAAACACTCTACTTTTTTTAGCTCCTAGCTAAGTCTCCTCCAGCCTTCAAGACTCAGCTCAAACTCAGTAGATCCAAAACTGAGCTCAACAATCACTCCTGTCTCCTCCTCCTCATTTCCCAGTCCATCTAATTATTTAAGCCAGAAACCTAGGCATCGCCTCTGAGTCCTCCCTTTCCTTTATCCTTTAAGACTCGGCTTAGATATCCCCCTACACCAGGAAGCCTTCCCTGATTGTCCAGGGTAGGCCTGTCCTTTGTGTTGCTAAGAGCATCGTGTTCATATCTCCCTCTTAACACCTGCCTAGCATATGGATGTTATCTGTGTACATATTGGCCTCCTTCCAAAGACTGGAAAGTTCTTGTGGGCAGAAGCTATGTCTCATCTATCCCTCTACCTACAGGAACTCAATGGGGTTGAATGATGGAGCCCACTCGCCCTCCCCCTGGCAAGGGCCAGCAGAGCCAGCTTGGGTATAGGTACCTGGGATTCTGTCATAGTCTCGAAGCTGCCGCTCGACATAGTCCCACTTCAGGATAGTGCAGGCACTGACACCTGGCTGGGCCAGAGCCAAATAGAGGTCGCTGGAGTAGAGGAAGGGCTCAGCTGACACTGCTGGGAAGGACAGGGTCTGGTACAGCACGAAATCTGCACGGATGAGAGGCATGTGACTCAAGACCAGAGGGAGAAGGAAAGGGCAGCATGGGTGACAGTTGTTGCTTGACTGCTGCCGCTGAGTGTTGTGGGGCAGGGTGGGGAGGGTTCATGCCCTTCAAGCTGCCTTAGGGTAGGCATGGACTGACACCCAAGGCAGGGGCGCCTCCTACCGGTGGTGATGCAGTCGAACTCTCGCAAGGGCAGGTCCTGGACCTTGTGCTCCTGGAAGCGGGGCGGGCTGGCGCAGTAGATGGGCGCCACCGTGGTGTTGGTGTGCGCTAGCCACTCCACCAACCACTTCACCTTGCAGTCGCAGTTGAGGGAGTTGCCCCGCAGGTCTCTGCATCATGAGGGCAGAGGAGGGGGGCACAGAGAGGGACAGGCTCTCAGGGCTCGGCCCACCCAGGCCCTGCAGGTTTTCATTAGCAGAGCTGGTCAAGGCTGCTTCGAGTTGCTCACTTGCATCTTTGTACTGATTAGAGAAAAGTTGCCCTCTGGCTGGATGCAGCCCCACAGACACAGGCTTGGCCAGCAGTGTGGAGTCAGTTCAGCCCTTGCTGAGCTCTTTGGCGAGGTTAGCTTTTGCAGGGTGCAGCTTGCACAGCTATATGTTGCACCCCTGTTTCTCTAAGCCTCCCAAAATCCAAGGCTTTCATTTTCTTATAAATATGATAAATGAGTGTGGCTATGCTATATACCACTATGTGCTGTATATATACTACTATATGCCACTACTCACTCGAGACCTTCAAACACTCCTCCCCCATTGGACTTTAATGTAGAGTCCAGCCAAATAGGCATTTAAAGAGCACATGTTGGCTGGGTGCAATGGCTCACGCCTGTAATCCCAGCACTTTGGGAGGCCAAAGCGGGCGGATCACTTGAGGTCAGGAGTTCAAGACCAGTGTGGCCAACATGGTGAAACTCCATTTCTACTAAAAATACAACAACAACAAAAAAATAGCCTGGCGTGGTGACTCACGCCTGTAGTCCCAGCTACTCAGGAGGCTCAGGCAGGAGAATCACTTGAACCTGGGAGGCAGAGGTTTCAGTGAGCCGAGATAGCACCACTGCACTCCAGCCTGGGCGACAGCATGAGACTCCATCTCCAAAAAAAGGCATATGTTTTAATTTATTTTTTGAGACTGTGTTTCACTCTTGCTCCCCAAGCTGGAGTGCCATGGTGTGATCTTGGCCCACTGCAATCTCTGCCTCCCAGGTGTAAGCGATTCTCCTGCCTCAGCCTGCCAAGTAGCTGGGATTACAGGCGCCCACCACCATGCCTGGCAAATTATTGTATTTTTAGTAGAGATGGCCACCATGTTGGCCAGGCTGGTCTCAAACTCCTGACCTCAGATAATCCACGGGCCTCGGCCTCCCAAAGTGCTGGGATTATGGGCATGAGCCACCACGCCCAGCCTTAAAAAGCACATTTTTAAAACATACACACATGGTGTCTCTGGCGTACTTTGAGAGAAACTCCAATTTGGAAAGCTACCCTCTGTATCTAACTCCACCTCGCCTTCTCAGGGACCCCCAAGACCCGAGCCCTCCCAGCCTCTCAAGACCTCATGACCATCCCAGTCCTGACTACCATGCCACTCCCTCCAGGGATGCACCCTCTGCGACACTGTTGGAGGCAGGACTCGGGCCTTACAAGTCGTTCAGGATGTCCAGGGGCCGAAAGATGTCTCTGGGCAGTGTCTGCAGGTTATTGTTGGCCAGCGAGCTGCAAGAGAGACGTCTGGGTCATCTGAAGATCATGACCACGGCCCAAGGCCACAGGAGAGGTGGGGCTTCAGTACAGTGTGTCAATGCGTGATGCACTCACAGGTGAGTCAAGGACTTGAGTCCTCGGAAGGTGAACTTGGATAGCGCCCAGATGTCATTGTTCTCAATGAAGCTGGGGAAAGTGAGAATGGGCCTCAGTTGTCACGCAGGATGCCAGAAGACCCCCAGCAGCACTCGCCGTATGCCTCAGCCTAGATGTCAGCCCACGTCCCCAAGACAGGTTTCCAGATGGAGTCTGGCATCATGAAGCCCGTAGGGACAGGGCATCGGGTAGGGTGAAGGCAAAATGAATGAAATGACTTTCTGCTCAGGTCCTGCCATCGAGGGATGCAAGAGCTATCGCCTCCCATCATCTTCCCGTCCCGAAACCTTCTCGTCCACTGCCCACCCAGACCCTTGGCCCCCCAGGCCCGGGGTCCCCCTCCCTTCTGCATTCCCATGGCCCCTTTCCGTCCCACACACAGATATTGCAGGTGCGACAGTCCTGTGAAGGCGTTGTCTCCGATCAGTGTAAACTTGTTGGAGTTGAGTAACCTGCGGAGACAAAGCTGGAATTAGAGCTTTCAAGGGTGTGCCAGCTGCCCCAGCCCCCAGCCCCCTGCCCACGGCCTCAGCCTCGGGCTCCCCCAGATCTGCTGCCCTGCTGCCTGTAGGGACCCCATGGGGAGTCCCTGGGCCCCCTGGGCAACAAGACCAGGTAGGAGGCTGTTCTGGCCCCAGAAGCTCCCCGAGTCCCTGTTGGCTGTTGTCAAGCCGGCTCCTGGCCTGCCCCCGTGGCATCTCCTCTCCCCGTCCCTCACCCTCATTCTGTCCCACTTCAACCCCTCATGGACAACTGTCCCTCATGGATGGCATCTTGTAGAGTTCGAGACACTCCTGCCATCCCTTTCTTTCAGCCCCCAGCTCTTTCTGTGATCCCTGATTCCTGGGGTCACCTGTCTCTAAGATGACCCCACAGTGCCCACCTTGGGCGCTGACCCAGGCTATCACACCCAATCCCCTTGGGTCTCCAGAGGAGCCTAGCGCATCCCTGATCCCCTCTGCTTGGCCTCTCTAAGCCTCTCTAGCTCTCCTCCTGCCGCCCCTGACTCCCATGACTCCAGGCTGCCTTGTCTTTTGGGTACATCCTATCAGAACAAAAGCAAGGGACCCCTGCATCTTCATCTCCAGAGGCTGCTTCTGTCCACTCTCTCTCTGTCTCCCCAGCCCAGGATCTGTCCCCTGCTACCACCCCCACAGTCCCCCCAACCCTTCCTCAAGGCCCTGTCCATACAAGAACTGCAGCAGTGGGAGGTGGGAGAACGCTCCGTCCTGGATCTCTGAGAAGGCGGCATTCACCAGGGTCCTGCGGAGACACCCGAGTCAGTACCGTGGGGGCTGCAGGGACTGTGCTGAGGCACGGAGAGGTGGACAGGGAGGGCAGTGGCTTCTGTACTCACTTGCTCTGAAAATGCCCTATTTCGCCAAGCTTCCTTGGCCCCCACCCGTGTGTCTTTCCTTTCTCCTCCTGAATTCACTCCCTGCCTTCGCCATGGTCCTCCCCCACTGCCTCTTAGGGCACCCATGGCCCCAGGCTCAGCTTCCCTCTTAGCCGAGAAAAGGTTCCATCACCTGTACCGTCGTCATCATCATCCAAACACCCACAATGTGCTGGGTGCTGTTGAGAGATGGGGCCTGGGGGTGGTGGCTGGCATCCTGGTCCCCAAGGACCTCACAGCCTCTCTGGTTCCACAGACAAGGGGAGCCCCTGAGGCTGGCTGCTGCAAGTGACAGGCTGGCCGGGCTGGGTGCCGAGTGGCTGGCCAGTGGCAGGCATGTGCCCCAAGCCAGGGTGCTGGGAGGGCATAGCTCATTCCCACACTGCCCTGCCTGCCACCCTCCTCCCCCATAAGGAGCCCTCCTGCCCTTGGTGTGACATCACAGACAGGGGCCCACATACTCGTGTAAACAACCCCCCCAAGTCCCGAGCCCAGCACACAGTAGGTCTCATTGATGCTTCTGGCAGTGATGATTCATTCCTGGCGGTGAACTCCTGCTTTTCCCAGCCATGGCCGCTGAGCCTGTAAAACTGCAGAACTCGCTGCCCACTGGTGCCTGGAATCTCCAGCCCTGAGGACCCCTGCGGTCCCCCTGGTCTCCACATTCTGAAGACAGGGAGCAGGGGTTCTTCTGTCCTCTCCCAGAGCTGTCATCGGCCTCCTCTCCCTCCCCACCCCCCAAGGCCAGGGCTGGACACTCACAGGGAGATGACCTCTGAGGGCAGGTTCCTGGGCACTGCCTTGGAGTCCACGCAGAAGGCGGTGTCCCTGGTGCAGGAGCAGCTGGGCGGGCAGGGGGGCGTCTTGGGGGGCCTCTTAGCGCTGACTTGCAGCATGAGGCAGAAGCCGAGCGCCGAGAGCGCCAGCAGCCTCGGCCCCGGGCCCCGCCTGGCCCGCAGCCCCGCCATGCTGCCCGCGAGCTTTCCCTGGGGCCGGCGGCCGCGGCCCCCGCCCCACCGCTCCCGCAGCTGGGCCACCCCGCGCGGGCTGGCACCTCCTGGCCTACCGCAGCCCGGGGCCGCCTGCCGACTCCTCCTGCCCTGGGGCGCCGGCTGCGGTCCCCTCCCCTGCTCGCTCCCGCGATCTGGCTCGGAGAGAAGCGCGGAGCGCGGAGCTGGAGCCGAAGCCGGGGCTGACCGCGCCGGGTGGATGCGGACTGCGGCGCGGGTGGCGGGGGCGCGCGCGGGGCGGCGGGGGGAGGCCCGGGCCTGGGAGTCGCCGAAGGGAGGAGTGGCCACTGTGTGCTCTACCGGGCGGTCTCTGGGGCCATCCGCGTGTGTGGCTGCGCGTAAGTGCAAGCGTGTGAGCGTGTACATGCCCTCCGTGTGCTGGGCATGACCGTGCGCGCCTGTGCTCACCTGTCTGTGCACGGGCACATGCACACACCGCCTTGTGGAGGCGCTTCGGGGTGAGGGATCCCTGTGCTTCCGTGTACCTGGGTTTCTTTGCATGGGGGGACACATCCCCTAGGCAGAGCCATGGGCATGTCGTGAGTGACAGACGCATATCTAAGTTAGCAGGCAAGATTAGAAGCACAAGGGCGTCTTGGAGGAGTCTGAAGTGCGCTTCTAACTGGATTCACATGTTTTTCCACGCGCCGCTGAACAGAATGTACCTTTGTGTTAGCATGAGCTGAGAAGGGAAATGCAGCCTCTGGAGCTGGAGTGGGACTATGTGGAATTCTGGAACATTTCTCACTGCTCAGCCACAGCCTGTTGGAGCTGGGAGGCGCGTTGGATGTTTTCCAGTCCAGCCCTTTGTCTAACAAATGAGGAAACTGAGGCCTCCCAAAAGAGGCTGGCTAAGCTTGCTATGCGTCTAGCCGTGCGCTCTGTACTTTCCCTACTTCATCCTCTCCATCGTTTGAGGCAGGTGGTAGTAATTCCCTTTTACAGACAAGAAAAGCGAGGCCTGTAACACCGGAAGAAAAGGTATCAGCAGGGATTTCCGCCCACTCTGCCCAACTTCACCATTTACAGTTGTCCTTCTATGTGGGGCTCTTCCTAGTATGCCCCTGGGAGACCAGGGGTCCTTGAGAACCTTTTGGGGAGTGTCTGAGGTCAGAACAATTTTCCTAACGTTGTTAAGACATGATTTGCCCTTTTCACTTCTATTAAGCCCCACATTGAAAAGATTTCCAAAACTGGAAGGCAATGACACTCCTCTCTCATTTTTTTTTTCTTTGTAAAATAGTTATATCCATTAAAAATGTGATTTAGTCATAACATATAATGGGTTTATTACTGATATTTTAAATTAATATATAAATAAAACTTTAATTTCTCAGCAACTATCAAGAGATGTTTCCCACATAAACAAAAGCTCTTTAGGGTCCTCAATACTTTTAGACAGTATGAAGGGGTCCTGAAACCAAAAAGCTTGAAGAGTGCTGCTCTGTACCACCTTAGGTCCCCGTTGAAGGGGGATGACTGTCCTAAGAGCTCGTGGGCTCGGGGCAAGGGGGGGCTGGCTGTCAGCTGCCTGGGCTCCTAGTCTCGTGCCCTTTCCACAGCAGTGCAGGGAATGGAGACCACTGGCTTTAAGATGCTTCCCCAGCTGTCTCCAGCCTCTGCCAGCCGGGGATTCTCTGGTCTGAGCTTAAGTTGTGTTCTTCCAGCCAGGGATGCCCCTGCCCTTTGATGTCCACTTGCTGCCACACATCCAGCTGTCCCCCTGCCCTCCCCATGCCAGCTTGGGGGGAGGGAATCAGTGGGGGTAGGGAGGTGTCTGGGGCAGCTGGGCAACTGTCCCCACCCGTCCCTGGCACGGCTCTGCCCAGTACACAAAGAGCAAAGTGAATCTTGTCCCAACCCCTGCAGCTGAGGGGCTGGAGGAGGAAATGGGGAGGCCCATGCAGAAGGGGTGGCCACCGTGGGCCGTCCATCACCCATGGTTCTCAGAGGGGGTCAACCCAGAAATAGAGAGGGTGAGTCTGCACCGTATTCTTGGCTAGTGAGAGGTGCCCGAGAGGATGAAGCAGATGCTGCTAATGATGACGATTGGATTTCACATCCAGGATGTCACTAAGTCCTCACAACAGTGTGGTGAGGTGGACAGCTAGCACCTGACCCATTTCACAAGTGAACATACTAATGCCTAGCATAGCAGATTGACTCCCTCTGAGTCCCAGAGCTGGCCAGTGGAAGCACTGAGACCTTCGCATACTGAAGGCAAGGACTACTGACCGCCATTGGGGTTGGTCTCATTGTTGACTATCATTCAGTGTTGGCTGTTGGTGTGCTTCCCGCCCAGTGGCAGGTTCAAAGAAGCCTGCGGGAAGCATGCTCCTTCCTTTCTAGGGCCCACAGCTGGGCTGGAAGATAGAACAACACAAAGCACCCATGTCACCGATAAGAACATTCATGTGTGCCAAATGGCGGGTGGAAGGTGCCACAGAGAGGCTGAGGGTTTCAGAGGGCACCATGAACTGGAGTGAGCTCACACAGCAGGTGCCATTGGCTCTTGGCCTGTTTGGGTGCATGGCATTTGGACAGATGGAAGGCCAGAATGCAGGGTTACACGCCTGTAATCTCAGCATTTTTGTAGGCCAAGGTAGGAGGATCACTTGAAGCCAGGAGATCAAGGCTGCAGTGAGCTATAAAACTGTTATATAACTGCACTCCAGCCTGGGTAACAGAGAGAGACCCTGTCTCTAAAATAAATAAATAAATAAAATAAAAATAAAACCAGAGAAGTGGAGAGGGATTGGAGGTGGGCTTTCACAGAGGGAGAAATGGCTTAGGTAAAGGCCAAAAAGTGAGAAGGCTGCAGAGAGGGCTGGTATGGAGGAAGGGGAAGGTTGGCACACCCAGCTAACGACAAGCCCAGAGCAAACCCCTGCGTTTCCTTCTCCAAGGAACCCAAGCCCTCCACCTGGTTGGTGTGAGCCCTCCAGGAAGCAGGCACCCTTCCCCAGCCCTCAAGCAAGCAAAAATGGGTTTAAGAAAGAAGGAGCAGCAGCAGCAGCAGCCACAAAACTTGTGATAGCTACAGCCTAAGGGTAACAAGCAGGGGAGACCGAAGGCCCGAAGAGCAGAGGCTTCTTTCAGAGAAAGAGACCCCTCTCCCAGAACCCAGCGCTGACAGCAAGCCCCACCCACAGTGCCTGCTAAGAACAAGTCCCACATGAGGATAACACTCCCCGCCGAGATGCCCACAGGGACCCCAAGATGCCTGCAGTGCTTGGCTCTCCCGCTGGCCAGCTGCCCACCTGGCTCAGGCCCAGTACGCGTGAGTCAGCCGATCAATCCCAATGTTGCCAGGACCATGGGGGTGGGAGCGGGGGCCCTGGGGGAGGGCAGGGGTGGGCACTGTGGGCGAGCTGTCTCCTACATCTGGCACCTGCACACAGCTGAGGCCGAGCTGAGAGGCCACTTCTCCAGGCTCCCCCGCCTCCTGGCACCCCTCCCCTCCTTTCACTGTCCCAGGACACTCTCTGGCTGCTGGAGTCTTAGGCAAATATTTAAAGGGGCAGCTAGGGGGTGAGGAGGGTGATGGGCGCAAACACTTCCTTCCCTTTCTCCCTTCCTTTCTCGCTTCTCAGGGGCTCTCAGCGCAGATGCTATTAGGCAACCCTGGGGACTGAAGACCCTCCAGGTGGAGAGGAAACGGGGGAACCCATCAGCTCATGACCGAAGGGCAGGGCTCAGGTGGGAAGGGACCAGGGCAGGGGACAGGAACTAAGGTGGCATGTTAAAGGTAAAGGATAGGAGGCTGGTTAGGCATGGTAGCTCATGCCTATAATCCTAGTACTTTAGGAAGCTGAGATCACTTGAGCCCAGGAGTTCAAGACCAGCCTGGGCAACATGGCAAAAACCCAGCTCTACAAAACATATAAAAATTAGCTGGGCGTGATGGCACGTTCTTGCAGTCCCAGCTACTCAGGAGGCTGAGGTGGCAGGATCACCAGAGTCCGGGAGGTCAAGGCTGCAGTGAACAGTGATCTCGCTACTGCACACCAGCCTGGGTAATAATGTGAGATCCTGCCTCAAAAAAAAAAAAAAAAAAGATAGGAGGTTAAGAGAGCAAGGCCTAGAGAGGGAGGCATGGACTCTGCCTCAGTCACCTGAGTTTGGAGGTGAAGGGACTCCAGAGACCACCTGGCCCAAAGAGTGAATGGGAGCTGAGAGGAAGGATGAGTCAGCCCAAAGTCATGGGCAGGTGTGACCTTGTAAATACACAGAGGTGGCTTTGGGGAAAGCAGTAGGAAAAAGAGAGAAGGGAGGAGACTGTCCCGAAAGTTGATCATATTTGGGTGAGTAGCATTCTCAGGGCAAATTTAGGATCAGAGGATGTAGAAAGGGGAGTCTAGAGGGATGGGATGTAGACCACAGGGTGAGTGGGTGATTTGAGGATAGGGAGACTGGGAGCCCACTAGTGACCAGAGCCAGCCCTGTGTACGGCTGTCTGGGTGGGAGAAAGCAGTGTCAGACCTGGAATCTGCCATCAGCACAGTCTGCAATTGACAGACAAGCCCAGAGCAAAAAAGGAAGCACTGCACATGAGTAAGAGCTTGCCACCAGTGAGGACAGAGTTTCCAGAATTAGGAAAATACTGACTGGGGGCAAGTTTGAGGTTGGTACCAGATGTGTGAGAGGAGGCGAGCTGAGAGAAAGAGTGCTTGAAGTGGGAATTTGGCCCTTGCAGGGAAATGTACATTTGTGAAATACCCAAAACTGATGTCAAAGCACCTCCTGCCTGCAGCGGAGTCCCCTCTGAGTCTACAGGCACTGCCTCCAGAGCCCCCTTCCTGGAGCGCATCCCTATGCGTGGAGAAATTCTGTTGGGAAATGTGATGGTCAGATCCTTGGCTGCCTGAGAGGTTCAGGCTGGCAGAAGAACAAGGAAAGCCACAGGGCCGCAGGAGCAGGTGCCAGCAAGGAAGGCAGGCACGCCAACGAGATACCCACGGTCAGAGGTACAGAGGCCCCAAGGCCAAGTTTGCTCAGCTCGCCCAGGTTTGCTCTTGCTGGGGCTAAGAGGACTCATGTGCCAGGGCCAAGGGCCCTTGGGGACTCTCACAGCTGGCTTATCCGGGCTTCGGTTCTGGAGGGCCAGGAACAAACAGGCTTCAAAGCCAAGGTCTTGGCTGGCACACAGGGGGCCTGGTCCTTCAACTCTGTCCTCTCTCTCTACGGACACATATAAGACCCTGGTCACACCTGGGAGAGGAGGAGAGGAGAGCATAGCGCCTGCAACAAGATGGATGTGGGCAGCAAAGAGGCCCTGATGGAGAGCCCGCCGGTGAGAGAGAGAGAGAGAGAGAGAGAGAGTGTGTGTGTGTGTGCGTGTGTGACGGGCTCTGCCTCCTCTAACCCCCTGGCCTGTTTCCTTATCCAGATGCATCACTTAACCAATCTAGGGCTGTAATAAGTCAGCACGGGGACACCAAGACCACTAAGCCAGGGACCCTTGGGGAGCAGTTCATGGGCCGAGAGCCACTATAGGGGTTGATGGAAAGGGCTGTTTGTAGACAGCCCCAAGAAAGAAGCCATGAAATACATCAGAGGTCGGGGACACTTCACAGAGAAAATGTCACTCCTACTGAATGGGGCTGATCACTTGGGGAACAGAGAGGCACTGGCCATGGCTGGGATGCCGGGGGCTGGGAGAAGCAGCAGGAAGAGACAGGTGAAGCAGGCTCTCTGGGGTCCCTTAAAACTAGACCCTGCTTCTCAGCTTCTATGTATCTATGGGTTTGTCAGCATCCAAGCTGTCTCCTCCAAGAAGCCTCCTCTGATCTCAACCCTTCCCTGCCTGTCCATCACATCAGCTGTCCAGCTCTAGGCAGCCATGGGAGGGTGTCCAGCTTGTGCAGGGAGAGAAGGGGATACCCTCGTGACCTCATGCCAGTCTCCCTGCCTGCCCCACCCTGTCAGGACTACTCCGCAGCACCCCGGGGCCGATTTGGCATCCCCTGCTGCCCAGTGCACCTGAAACGCCTTCTCATCGTGGTGGTGGTGGTGGTCCTCGTCGTCGTGGTGATTGTGGGAGCCCTGCTCATGGGTCTCCACATGAGCCAGAAACACACAGAGATGGTGAGAGGTGTGGGATGGGGCGGCGGCGGGCACAGGACATGCTGGACAGAAGGGCTGGGTGATAGGAAACTGTCCAAGGCGAGTGGAGGGGAGGAGGCAAGGGGCACAGCTGGAAGGAAAGGGGCAGGAACCAGGCGGCAACCCAGCCCAGGCTTTTCCACAAGACCCCTGTCCCGCAGCATGACAGCCAGCTCCCTCCAGCACCTGGTTCCACTCAGCCTCCCTGAGCTCTCAGGAAAGAGGGAAGCACATTGGAGTACAGAGGTCTGAGTATGTGGATTGGTACTGCAGGCTGAGGAGGAAAGGAGAAGACCAGGCAGCTCTATGCGCTTTCTTTCCCCAGGTCCTGGAGATGAGCATTGGGGCGCCAGAAGCCCAGCAACGCCTGGCCCTGAGTGAGCACCTGGGTACCACTGCCACCTTCTCCATCGGCTCCACTGGCCTCGTGGTGTATGACTACCAGCGGGTGGGTATGCTCGGACCTCCTGACCCTGGAACAAATGACAAGACTCTGCTAGAGCCACCCAGCTGGGCCACTTCATCTACATCCATCTGTCCCCTCCTCCAGCCCTTTTTGCCTGAACCCCAGATTCTAGTATGACTCCTGTGCCCAACCTAGACAGAGCTGGCTAAGGACCTGGGTCAGGGAGCAAGCAGGGCAGGAACCCCCAAGTGATCGCCAGCATTCTGTGCCCAGCTCCTGATCACCTACAAGCCAGCCCCTGGCACCTACTGCTACATCATGAAGATTGCTCCGGAGAGTATCCCCAGTCTGGAGGCTCTCACTAGAAAAGTCCAGAACTTCCAGGTGTGTGTGTGAGTGAAAGCAGTGGGCTATCTCCCTGCCAGGCCTGCTGGGAGGAGTGTCTGAATGGTGGCTATCTGTCATCTGTAAAGCACCATTCCTCGTGGGCTTTGGACTGCCCCTCTCCATACTCCCCTGCACGACTCCTTCCCTACCCACCCTGCTGCCAAGCTGCTGGGCTCAGCTGAGCCCACTCACCACCTGGGGGCTTCTGACTCCAGCACAGTCCCCCTTTCCTGGTGAGGAAACAGAGGCTCAGAGAGATTGCCTGACATGGCTGAAGTCCCACGATACGGGATGCTCATGGGATAGAAACTCACTTCCCAGATTCCAAATGGAATGCTCTCTGCAGGCCAAGCCCGCAGTGCCGACCTCTAAGCTGGGCCAGGCGGAGGGGCATGATGCAGGCTCAGCACCCTCCAGAGGGGACCCGGGCTTCCTGGGCATGGCCGTGAGCACCCTGTGTGGCGAGGTGCCACTCTACTACATCTAGAACTCCTCAGGTGAGCAGGTGTGATTCCAGGGACCGTGATCAGCAGTGGAGGGGCCCTCGGGCCACCTGCCCTGAGCAGTGGAGGAGCGCTCAGGCTGACCAGGCGCTGGGACGTCCATTGAAGCCAGGTCATCCAGGGAGCTCAGGGGAGGGGAGGCTCATACCGGTATTTCCCACTCCCGGGACCCTCTCTGTCCAACCTCAACATTCCTTTGCTTTACAGGGTCAGTGGAAGCCCCAAGGGGACAGGAAACGCCCCGAGCAATGGGTCTTTTGCAACTTTTGCAGATGGGCAAGAAGCTGCTTCTGCCCACACAGGAGGGACAGGCCCTGGAGAAATGGGAGTTTGGGGAGAGGATGGGAGTGAGCAGAGGTGGCGCCCAGGGGCCGGGGAACTCCTGCCACAACAGAATAAAGCAGCCTGATTGAAAAGCACAGGGTCTGCTTCCATCTTCCCGCAGGACGCAGTGCTTCCCTGGCGGGGGCCGGCCAGAAAGACAAGGGGCTTACGGGAGCAGAGAGGGGTTTGCCATTCTTCCTCTGTCTCGGGGCGCTAGGGGACTGGGTCCACCCCGGCGGGGTAGAGGGGCTTGCCAGGAGCCTTGCACGGGCTTTCGGCGCCCTCCAGCGGCGTCTCCGGAGGAGGGAGAGACGCCGAGACAGCCAGAGACACAGAGCGCAAAGAGCGAGACGCGAGAGAGCGAGGGTCCGAGAAGCGGAGCGAGGGAGACGCGGGCTGAGAAACCGACCCGAGGCGGGGGCGAGGGGCAGGGGCGGCGCGAGGAACTGACAGCGTGTCCCGCGGCGGGGCGGGGGCTCGGCCGGGCGCCCGCGGGGGACGCCGCCGCTAGAGGGCACCTCGGGAGCGGCAGCCCGCCCGGCACCCGGGGGACCGAGCTCCCGCCCCGGCCCCGCGGCCCGCGCCCCGGGCGGCCCGAGCCCCCTCCCCGGGCGCGCGGCTCCCCGCCTTCCCAGCCACGGCTGGCGCGCGGCCCGGCCCGGCAGAGCACAGTCCCGGCCCGAGGGGGGCCGAGCTCGGGCGAAAACCCGCCCTCCAGCGAGCTCATTTCCCTAAAAGGGGGGGGGGAGCGAGAGGGAGGGAGGGAGAGAAAGAAAGAGAGAAAAAGAAGGGAAGGGAGAGGGAGACGGCTGGAGCCCGAGGACTAGCGCGGAGCCGCGGGCCGAGCGGGGGGCGGGAGATAGGAAGGAGGGAGGCGAGCAGAGGGAAGGGGAAGAGGTCGGGGAGCGCGGGCGGGAGCGGTCGCGGTCGCGGTAGCGATCGAGCGAGCGAGCGGGCGAGGGACGCCCTCCCCTGGCCTCCAGTGCCCGCTTCCCTCGCCGCCGCCCCGCCAGCATGCCCGGCGTGGCCCGCCTGCCGCTGCTGCTCGGGCTGCTGCTGCTCCCGCGTCCCGGCCGGCCGCTGGACTTGGCCGACTACACCTATGACCTGGCGGAGGAGGACAACCCGGAGCCCCTCAACTACAAAGACCCCTGCAAGGCGGGTGAGCGCCCCCCGGTCCCCGGCGGCGGGCCAGGCGGGGGAGCGCGGGCGGGTTCGGGTTCGGGGTTGGGGGAGGACAGTCCAGTGTGGGAAGCCGGGAGCTGCCTGGTTGGCAATGCAGTGGGGAACAAAAGAACGAGGGGGAGAGGGAGGGGGGTTTGGGGGACTTTTCGGACTGAAGTTTTGCTGCTAGTGGAAGCTGGTGCCGCTGCTTCTCATCTTCCCAGAGGATTTCTGGGGAAGTCTCCTTGGGTCCCGGGAAAACCTGCGGGAAAGGCTGCTGCTTTTCCTTCTGTAGGAAACTTTTCCGGCCAAATTCCTGTGCGTGTGTGTGTGTGTGTGTGTGTGCATAAGTTTTCTTTCCCCTTCTCCCCCATCTCTCCTGCTCCAGGACCTGGGTGGTTTCCAGCCTGTCTGGGCTGCCCTGGGGCTGCACATCTGTCCGGCCTGGAGCTGGGAGGCCTGAGTCTCCAAGGAGCAGGTCCCGGGGCCACCACCCAGCTCAAGTGAAAGAAGAAATTTTGCTAGGGATTCCCTGAGATCGTGCTCTCTGGGTATCCCGTGGTTTAACCAGTAGCTTTCTGGGATTTAAGAGACAGCTGTCAAAGTCAGAGAAGCCAGCCCAGAAGGGGGACTTGCCTTTGCCCCTGTGTGCCCAGAGACCCCTGCCAAGGCCAAGTTGGGGTGGAAAGAGGGAAAATACAAAGAGAACCCAGATATTGTATATCAGCTCTGTCGCCCCTGAGACACCAGAGGCTAATTAGCCGAGGTCAGGGCCCCGGAGTGTGTGTTTGCCTGTATGTGTGTGTGTGTTCTTTGTCTCTATGTAACCCCTTCACTCCTGCTGGGCCCAGGAGGGTCCTGCCCCTGGAGTGACCAGATGGCCAGGCACTCGGGCCATTTGCCCGATTGCGTGACCCTGAGCAGGCTGTTTGGGGACACACAGGGACAAGAAAGCAGAACTTTTCCTCGACTTCCTGCCTGACTTCAGCTCATCTCCAAATAGCCAGAGCTGGGGGAAGTGGCACAGATCCTAGAACCGGACTGCCTGTGTGGGGCACAAGGGGCGGAGGGGCAGGTTACTCTAATCCTGGCTCTGGGGACCCTGTTCAGGGACTCTCCTGGGGAGATGCACCACAGGCAGGAATAAGAGACCCATCCAGTGGAGATCAGGACAAATCCCTCAGCCCTCCCACCTCCACACCTGCTGGGCTGCGAGTCAACCAGGACATTCGCTGTCATCTTTCTTGCTGGGTGCTGGGAGTGGTCACAGGGCAGAGGGGACTGCGCATGGGCTTTGAAGGCAGGCACATCTAGCTTCCAATCCTGACCCCACCACTCATGATAGCTGTGCCACCTGGGAACGGTAATTGTCATGTCTGAACTGCAGTTCTCATACCTGTAAAATGGAACTGATCACACATCTTTCCATAGAGTTAGAGGAAAGGGTCAAATATGAGAACATAGATAAAACACTTATTAGTGCTTAACACGCAGTCAGCACTAAATAAATGTGGGCTCCCTACTCCTTGTTTTCTGTGCCTCAGACTCTCACTTCATTTTCTTGAGGGGTGTGGGATTGCTGCTGTCTCTTTGTGCCTCTTATCCATCAATCCATCAAAACACAATATGTGTTATGGCCTGGGATGGATGTTGTGGGAGGTACTGAGATGTACAAGCTAGGACCCTGCCCTCAAGGAGCTTATACTCCAGTAGGGACCCAAGACACTTACAGACATAATCAACAGCACAAACCAAGCCTCACTGAGTGCCACATTGGAGGGTAGGACGCTAAAGGCTCAGGGAGTCTCCTGTCCCTCTTCAGCCTGGTGGTGGCAGAGAAAAGTGATCACAGCAGGCTGGGAAGGTCTGTGGGGTCTTCATGGAGGATTTGGGGCTGGGGCCAGGCCTTAAAGAATGATGGGAACCCATTCTGATGTCTTTCCCTTCTTGTTGGAAATGGGAGTGATTTTCAGAGCAGCAGGAGGCTGAGGGCTCTCCCTCCCAGTCTCAGGTTTCATGCTAGGGTGGGGCTGGCTGAGTTGGAGCTGCGAGTAAGGGCTCTGGAGAAAGCACTCCAATCGGGTAAAGTGAGACTTGGGGGGCACTGGGCCAGGCCTAGGGGCAGCTGAGAGGACCCCAGAGCCTGACAAGGCCGGGCCTTGAGTCAGATCAGGCCTCCTCTTGGGTGTGGCTGATGCTTGAGACCTGCTGCCCACCTCTGAAGGAAACTCACATGGGCGTTCCCCTGGGAACATTCACATGGGAAACTCACATGGGGTTCCTCCTGGGCCCATTTTGAGATGGAAGGCGCTCACACCCACGCCCCGGGCTACTGCCCTCCAGACACCGGTCCCTGGGCTCTGTTCTCCATGTTGCCTTCTGCTTTCTGGCTTTGCTTCCCGTACCCTCTGCAGCCCTGACCACCAGATGCTGGAGGTGATATTGGCAGGTGTGGCTGTCCCTGCTTCTTTTCAAAGGCTGGAACTGAAAGCTCCTTTGACTCCCACAGCTTACCTGTAACCTCTTGGGTTGCTCTGAGGATAGCCGGCTCCCTTCATTGGAAGTCACCTCTGGCCATCACTGGCTGAGTTATGATTGCCGTTGTAGTAAGGGCAAAATTAAGACCCTTGATACCCTGGAGAGGTTCCTGGACCTTCTGGGCGAGACCAGGACAGTGTGCAGGAAGCCAGGCTGGTCTGTTTGTGTGCTCAGAGCTGGTGCCACCAAGCCCTCACTAGCCCTTGCCCAGGAAGACTTTGAGGCAGCCCTGATTTCCTGTATGTCAGGATGCCAAGCCATGACGGGGGTCCTTCTGCAAGATTTCCAGCACTGTTTGGCTGCCCCAGGTGACCAGCCAACAAGCCCCCGGAGAGACCCTGGAGGCAGGAATTGGGACACAGTTGATCCCATAAGCAGAGAAGCCCACGGGCCTGACCCCACGGGGATGAGGCTAGAAGCACGTCATTCCCAGGGCTGGGTAGTGACCCTGTGCCAGTGAGGCCTCTGCTACCACCTCAACCTCATCTGGCAGCCGAGAGTCTGCAGGAGCAGGAGGGGGTGGTGCTCATCAGCCCACATCCCAATCCCCACCCAGGGGGCTGCCTGGCCTAGGTTTGGCCATCAAAGAGCCGTAGGGGATTAGGGTACACCCTCTGAGGTCAAGAAGCGATCTCTCCTCTCACCAGACCATGTTCTCCCTCTAGATAGCTGAGTCACCCCACCCACCCAGTCCCCTACCCCCTGAGTCACCTTCTTATTTCAGTGCCCCAAGGGAGGAGGAAAAGACTTATACTCTCCCTGGGCTCTAGATGTAGCGGGGAGGGGCAATGGGATTCCCCAGGAAGGAGGGATTCTTAAGAATTCTAGGCTGGGTGCAATGGAGGCCAAAGTGGGAGAATCACTGGAAGCCAGGAGTTTAAGACTAGCCTGGGCAACACAGCAAGACGCCCATCTCTACAAAAATACATGAAAAATTAGCTGAGCATACTGTCTTGCACCTACAGTCCCAGCTACTAGGGAGGCTTAGATAGGAGGAGTTTGAGCACGAGAGTTCAAGGCTGAGTCCAGGAGCTGGAGGCTGCAGTAAGCTGTGCTTGCACCACTACACTCTAGCCTGGGTAGAAAAAGAGACCCATCCAAAGGAGGAGATCGAGCAAATCCCTCAGTCCTACTTCCTCCACGCCTGCTGGGCTGCGAGTAAACCAGGACATTCACTGTCATATTTCTTGCTAGGTGCTGGGAGCTGGGACTGGGTGACAGAGCAAGATTCTGTGTAAAGAAAAAAATCTAGTTTCTCCAGAGATTTGGGGAGAAGATATTGGGGTGGGGGGAGTAGAAGCAGCACTCCTCAGGCCACTGGGAACCTCTCGAGGAGATCCAAGGGGGTCAGCTAATCTCCCTCCCTCCTTCCCTCTCTGTCTCACAGGAGTGCATCCCTGTCCATTTCTAAGTATGCCCTTCTCCTTTGGGGGCTGCGGTCTGTATAATGCGGTGCATGCCTGCAGCTATCTGTGTGTTTGAAAACGTAAGATCCTGCACGGGAAGAGGTTGAGTGTGTGTTTGTGCACATTTGTGGGTGTGTCGATGCCTTATGGGCAAGCCAGTTCACCCGTGCGCAGGGGTCTTCCTGAGTACATATAGGTATGGGTGCAAGCATGCACCTCTGCAGAAGGGCACATGTGTGATGAAGTCCATCCACATGTTAGCAGGGGCTTGGGTGTGTCCTCCCTCAGCTAGAAGCTGTGTTTATATGATGGGACATGCATCAGTCCTGCACATATGGCTCATTACACCAGCCAGGCTCCTCTCCCCACTTCCCCAGAAGCAGATGCCTTGCCATGCCCTCTGGGAGGAGATTGGAGTCCAGAGGTTGACCTGGAAGAGTGAGATTCTTCCCAGGCACAGGCACATAGCCGGGCTCAGCCACAGTACTCCTGGCAGGTTTATAGCCGGAAGACAACACAAACATTTTTTTATCTTGCGTTGAAAATAACTACTACCCTGACCATGACCCAAGGCTTCCTTTGAATAAGGAGAGACCTTCTGGACTCCTTAGTATCCAGATTCCCTCACTTCCCCAGAGGGGACCCCAAATGCACAGGGCCCCAAAGCCCAGCTACTGCCCCTAAGGCTCTCCTGCCCACCTCCTCTCTCCCCACCCCCACTCGGTTCCCACGCATTCTTCAGCCATGACATCCTCACCCCAGGAGCTCAGCAGCCAGGCCCATGCCCTGCCCTGCCCTGCCTTGCATTTGCTCTGCCCTGATCCTACACTGGCCCTGGACCCACAGACCAGCACAGTTCTGTGGCCTCTGCCCTGGGGTTTTACTCAAGGAGGGGTAGGGGCAGTGAGTATGGGCAAGCCAGCATTTCCTGAGGAGGTCTAGAGCTGACCTTGAGCTTGCGGGTTGTTGTTGGGATAATATTAAAGTGGCTGGTGGGTGCTTACCATGCTGCATGCTCTGTGCTAGGGGTTTCGTGTATATGTCTTATTTTATGCAGTAACCCTACGAGACAGATTCTGTTATGTAGGAGAACACTGAGGCATAGAAGAGTTTACATGACTTGTCAGCCAATAGTAGCCAGGCTGGGATTCCAAGAAAGGCCTGTCTGACTCCAGAGACCTTGCCCTTTGCTCTAAGTCCAAAGATGATTCTACATGTCCAGCCACACCTGTATGTGGTGATGCCTGTGGGTTTGGGTGTGGGAGCCTGCAAGTGCAGTGTCTGTGAAACATGCATAAGTGTGGGGGCATTCGTGTGGCATATGCACACCTATGTGAACTTTGGCAAGTGGGAACCCACTGCTCCTTCCTTGGAGAGTACGTACCTCCCATCCCATGTCCTTGCTAAGACTGCTCTTGCATGTCACCTGAGAAGCATCTTCTGTGACTGTCCCATCAGTTGCTGAGCCAAGGCCACCTGCTGAGGATGGCAATTTAGGTAAGGGACACTTTCTCATGGGGTGGAAGAGATTTGGGGCCCTTTACTTGCTGGTGACCTTGAGTGAGTCATTGCCCGTCGTAGGCTCAAGGGTTCTGATCTCTAAAGTCAGGGAGGTGGGCTGGAACCTGGCCACTTAGGTGATCTCTCTGAGGGTTTCTAATGGGACACTCCTCTGCAAGAGCATGGTGTGGAGTGTGGCTTACTAGGCATCTTGTGGGCAGGCCAGGATTAAATTAATTAATGGGAAAGCACTTTGCCAATTGGAAAGCACCACATACATTTCAACAGATATTTACATAAGATGTTATTATCACGACTATTACTGGCTTAATGGGTTCAGAGCTTGCAGCTGGTTTGTGTGTGTTGGCGCTTGTGTATGTGTGTGTTTTTTAAAGACTGTCTGTGACTGAGTGTGTGTTTTGCTGTGGATTGTCTGAGTGTCATTTTTGTGTATATGTATTTACAGTAGGGGTTCTAGAGAGTGCAGTGGTTGCCGGACTGGGAATGGGGAGGCCTGAGTTATGCATCCAGCTTTTCCAGTGACTAGCAGTGTAGTCTCAGTTAAGTTGTTTCTTTTGGGACCTCAGTTTCCTCATCTGTAAAATGGAAGGTTGGCCTTGATGACTGCTACAGTCACTCCCACGTTCTGTTGATCCTGTCTAGGTGAGGGTGTGTCTCTGGGCATGTATTTGCAAGCCGGAAGAATATCAGCGTGGCAATTCATTCATTCGAACATCCTGGAAAGCACAGTGCTAGGGGCTCCTTTCGTGTGCAAGGATGTGTGTCTCTGGCTTCGATGACTTTGCACTGGATGGCAAGGGTGTGGACATCACCATATGATTCCATAGGAACACTAATGTTGGGTGTCCTATTGTGTGTGTGATGAAGTCAGTGTGTGTATGTGTTCACCAGTGGGGCCGTCTAGGGAGGAGAAACCTGTGTAGAAGGCCTCAAGGTTAAAACAATTTGTGTAATGCGACCGCCAGGCCTGTATAGCACTCTGCCTGGATGAGAAGCAGATGTCACCGTGGGTGGAGCTGCAGGGAAGCTGCTGTGGGTCCCACCTCCAGCCCAGCCTCATGCCTCCCCCAGCCCAGCCCAGCTCAGCGTGCAGCTCCCATCTGAGCACTTTCCAAAGCAGCCAGTTCTCTGGCTTCTGCTTCCTTTTCTCCAGACTTCTCAAAAGGAAGACAGACAGTTCAGCCGGGTCTCTGGAAACATCCCTCCCCAGCTCCAGATACTGGAATCAGAATGGCCCTTTAAAGAGGCTCTCTTCCCCTCTGCCCTTTCTGCTTGGGTAGTCTAAGACTTGGAATAGAAATTATTTGAGAACTGTTCAGTCTTTTCCTCCTAGCTGGGAAGCTCCCAGAAGGTATCTTCATTTCCCAAAGATGCTTATCTGTTCCAATGAAAATTAGAGCATTTTGGCCGGGTGCTGTGACTCATGCCTGTAAAGCACTTTGAGAGGGAGAGGTGGAAGGATCACGAGGTCAGGAGTTTGAGATCAGCCTGATCAATATGGTGAAACCCCGTCTCTACTAAAAATACAAAAATTAGCCAGGCATGGTGGTGCATGCCTGTGATCCCAGCTGCTCAGGAGGCTAAGGCAGGAGAATTGCTTGAATCCCGGAGGTGGAGGTTGCAGTGAGCCAAGATTGTGCCACTGCCCTCCAGCCTGGGCAACAGAGCAAGACTCATTTTCAAAAAAAAAAGAAAGAAAAGAAAAGAAAAGAAGAAGAAAAAGATAATTGGAGCATTTTATTTCCTTTCCTTTTCTTTTTTTTTGAGACAGGTTTCACTCTGTTGCCCAGGCTGGAGTGCAGTGGCGCGATCTTGGCTCACTGAAGCCTTGACCTCCTGGGCTCAATCAATCCACCTCCCTCAGCCTCCTGAGTGATTAGCTGAAACTACAGGCATGCCTGGATAATTTTTGTGTGTTTTTTGTTGTTGTTGTTTGTTTGGGGGTTTTTTGTGGTGGAATTTTGCTCTTGTTGCCCAGGCTGGAGTGCAATGGCGCAATCTCGGCTGACTGCAACCTTCACCTCCCAGCTTCAAGCTTTCTCCTGCCTCAGCCTCTCAAGTAGCTGGAATTATAGGCATGTGCCACCATGCCCAGCTTATTTTGTATTTTTTTAGTAGAGACAAGTTTCTCCATGTTGGTCAGGCTGTTCTAGAACTCCTGAACTCAGGTGATCTGCCTGCCTCGGACTCCCAAAGTGCTGGCATGACAGGCATGAGCCACCGTGCTTGGCTGCTAATTTTTGTATTATTTATAGAGACGGGTTTCGCCACGTTGCCCAGGCTGATCGCTGATCTTGAGGTTAAGTGATCTGAACATCTCAGCCCGCCTCAGCCTCCCAAAGTGTTGGGATTACAGGTGTGAGCCACCACACGTGGCTTATTTTATTTTATACCTCCCCTTGGTTTAATTGAAACAGCATTTGCTGAGTGAACACTACATGGTCAGCACACCTCATTTTATTTTCTTTATGCTCTCTGGAAGACCCTAGGTCAGTATTTGTTTCCTTGTATATTATTGAAGGTTAGCTCCACAGGAGCAGGAGCCTCTTCTGTCTTGCTAATGACTAGGGTCCTGTCTGGACCACAGTAGTATGTTAACTAAGGATTTGCTGAAGAATGATGGCTCTGTGCCACACACCTGTAATCCTAGCTACTGGAGAGGCTGAGGAGGCTGGAGGATCACTTGAGGCCAGGATTTTGAGACCAGTCTGTGCAACATAGCAAGACCCTGCTAATTTTTAAAAATTAGCTGGGCACAGAGGTGAGACCCTATCTCCCCCATGGCCCTCAAAGAATGATGAGCTAACAGCCTGGTAGGGGCTGAGCATCAACTTTACTGGAATTTTTTCTTTTTTTCTTTTTTTTTTTTTTTTTGAGACAGAGTCTCGCTCTGTAGCCAGGGTGGAATGCAGTGGCAGGATCTTGGCTCACTGCAACGTCCAACTCCCTGGTTCATGCGATTCTCTTGCCTCAACCTCCCGAGTAGATGGGATTACAGGCACGTGCCACCACACTCAGCTAATTTTTTTTTTTTTAATTTTTAGTATAGACGGGGTCTCAGCATGTTAGCCAGGATGCTGTCAATCTCCTGACCTTGTAATCCACCTTCCTCGGCCTCCCAAAGTGCTGGGATAACAGGCGTGAGCCACCAGACCTGGCCACTTTACCGGGTTTTTAACTGAAAAGTGAGCATGAGCTTCCCAAGAAATTCCATAAACTGATTCCTCACTGCCCTTCTTCGTCTTCAGATGGCATTTGCAGATCACAGTTGCTGTGGAGGTTGGGGGCTGGCGCCCACAGGGGTGGGACTAGAAGCACGTTGCATCTAGGTCTGGGTAGGAGGATTAACTCAGGCCTGGCCGCTGCTTTTCTCTTTAGCTGCCTTTCTTGGGGACATTGCCCTGGACGAAGAGGACTTGAGGGCCTTCCAGGTGCAGCAGGCTGCAGATCTCAGACAGCGCACAGCCCAGAGGTCCTCCTTCAAAGCTACAGGTAAGCCAGGTGCCGATGGGCCCTCTGTGTCCTAGAAATGGGTTCCAGGCTTAGGGAAACAAAGAATCTCCCTGTTCCCAGCCAGGCCCTCCCAGGACAGAGGCCGTGAGCTTGACCTCAGCACATGGGCTTATTTTCTCTTGGGATATCTTTATCCCTCCCCCAGAGGAGTCGCAAATATAGACATCCCCAGCAACTAAGAACTGACATTCTTTCTGCTTACAGTTTACAAACCACTTTCCAAAGTATTGTCTATCTTGACTGTCTCCAAGTACCTTTAAAGGTGGTGTCAGGACAACTCCCGTTTTACAGGTACAGAAACTAAGACCCACAGAGGTAAAGTGACCTGCCCAGGATCACACAGCTAGTGAGTGGCAGGGCTGGGACTGGAACTCAAGCTTTCTTACTCCAGATCTCAGACTCTGCCCAACACTGCAGTCCCTCCCAGTGCTTCTGTTTCCACTTCACAGGCTTCTGTGCATCCTCTGAGACTCATCTCAGGAGCTTCTCCTGTTCATCTTTCTCAGTTTCCCCCTAAACATGAGTGTCCCTCCATTTACCCTGTTTTCTCTCTCCTCTGTGCTCACACTGTTACTCAGTCACTTACCACACCCTGTTGAAAGGATTTGCTCACATGTCTCCCTAGCTGGACTCAAAGCTCTTTAAGGTCAGGGATGCTTTCTTCTTATCCTTGATTGTGGTCCAAACACCTAAAAGCCCACATGGGGCTAGGCGCCATGGCTCACGCCTATAATCCCAACACCCTGTGAGGCTGAGGCGGGTGGATCCCCTGAGGTCAGGAGTTCAAGACCAGCCTGACCAACATGGAGAAAACTTGTCTCTGTTAAACATACAAAATTAGCCGGGCGTGGTGACACATGCCTGTAATCCCAGCTACTCAGGAGGCTGAGGCAGGAGAATCGCTTGAACCCAGGAGGCGGAGGTTGCGGTGAGCCGAGATTGCACCACTGCACTCCAGCCTGGGCAACAAGAGCGAGACTCTGTCTCAAAAATAAATAAATAAATAAAAGCCCATGTGGTACTTGTGCATGGATGTGGGAATGGGAGGAGTGAGGGCCTGGGCTGTGTCGGTTTGTTCCAGCCTCTCACTGCTCTGTAGAAGGCGCCTCACTGCCAATGCTGATGTTTGGGACATGGTCCTCAGAGCACACAAATAGCTCTCTTCCTTTCCTTTTTCTTTTCCTTTCCTTTCCTTCTTTCTTTATTTTTGAGATAAGGTCTCGCTCTGTTACCTAGGCTGGAGCACAGTGGCACCATTTTAGCTCACTGCAACCTCTGCCTTCTGAGTTCCAGCAATTCTCGTGCCTCAGCCTCTCAAGTATCTGGGACCAGAGACATTCACCACCATGCCCAGCCAATTTTTCATATTTTTAGTAGACATGGGATTTTGCTGTGTTGGCTAGGCTGGTCTCGAACTCCTGGCCTCAAGTGAGCTGGCCTCCCAAAGTACTGGGATTACAGGTGTGAGCCACCGCGCCGAAGGGCAGAGATTTTTATCGAGGCCTGCCTGCTCTGGGAACACTTGGTGTGGCTGCAGTTGTCCTGTCCAGCTTGAGGGAAGATCCTGGTGTGGGCACCCCATGGAGTAAAGTACCCCAGGGGTAGGTGGCATTGGAGGGTGACCTGGTAGCCTGCTAACAAGTAAGGCTCATGTGACCTTAGTGGGGGCTAGTAGGTATGGCCCAAGGGAAAGCTGCATGGCAGGGTGCCCCGCTAACCCACCAGGTGACTCTGGGCAAAGCTTTGGCCTTAGTTTCCTCATCTGCCAAATACAATGACACTTGCCCACATGCCTTAGAGCTCCTGTGTCAAATGCAAACATGAATTTGGGAAACTAAAAGAAGGCCGAGAGTTCTGAATGCTCCACAAATGTCAAGGTTTATTCCATGAGAAGGGATATTCTCCTAATCTCAGACCCCCACATTTCCTAGAAAATGAGTACACCCTTGTTCTCTTCTATGACTATAGTCAATCCTTGCCATTTGCACAAGTTATAGAATAACCTTACCGTTACTCTGTACAGTCACTGAAAACATTACCAAATGCTGACCCATTGCTCCTAGGGAAACAATGGGTTCTTCTTGCCCTTGGGAACACAGAGAGCACTTCAGCATTATGCTCAGGGGCCTTTTGTTTCTTTTGTTTTTCTTTTTTGTTTTTTTGAGATGGAGTCTCGCTCTGTGACCCAGGCTGGATGGAGTGCAGTGGTGTGATCTTGGCTCACTGCAACCTCTGGCTCACTGCAACCTCTGCCTCCCAGGTTCAGGTGATTCTCCTGCCTCAGCCTCCCAAGTAGCTGGGACTACAGGAGTGTGCCACCACCCTCAGCTAATTTTTGTATTTTTCATCGAGATGAGGTTTCACCATGTTGACCAGGATAGTCTCGATCTCCTGACCTCAGAATCCACCTGCCTCGGCCTCCCACAGTGCTGAGATTACAGGCTTGAGCCACCACGCCTGGCCAATCAGGGGCTGTTTAAACAATGAAACCCTCAACAAAGTCCACAAAAATGCGAAAAACATGGTACTTTAACTAGACCTCAAAAAGGATACTTGTTTACACGAATAGTGCTGAAAGCAGAAGGCCTTGTCCAACCTCAGCTGGGAACATGCATGTTGGGTGACTCAAATTTTTCACCACTCTGCAAATGTCCACAAATGACCACGAAAGGCCTGAGAGTATTGATTTTGGGGGCTATGAATAAATTTTAGCCAGTAGGCAAATTTGCAAGCACAGAATCCATGAAACGTGAGGTTTGACTGCTTTTGTTTTCCTCCTCTTCCTCTCCACTCACTAGCCACCATCCCTTCCTCTTTCAGTTCCAGGAAACACTTCTACTCCCAGCTGCAAGAGCACCAATGGGCAGCCTCAGAGGGGAGCCTGCGAGAGGTGGAGAGGCAGATCTCGCAGCCGGCGGGCAGCAACGTCCAGACCAGAGCGTGTGTGGCCGGATGGGGTCATCCCCTTTGTCATTGGGGGAAACTTCACTGGTGAGCGTGCTATTGTGGGACCCAGGCTGCAGCCAGCATCGGAACCTGAGTTTGGGGCGGCCTTGCCAGGCACAGAGGTGTGTTTGGGTGCCACCTGCAGCCAGAGTGCCCACACATTCCTTTCCCGGGAGTCTGCTCTTAGAATGGCTATGAGTGACTCTTCAGTTGTGGGTAGGAGATGGGACCACCTGGACACCATGGCAGCCTGGCTTCCTTCCTTCTGGCAGGTAGCCAGAGGGCAGTCTTCCGGCAGGCCATGAGGCACTGGGAGAAGCACACCTGTGTCACCTTCCTGGAGCGCACCGATGAGGACAGCTATATTGTATTCACCTACCGACCTTGCGGGTGAGCAGGGAGCCCTAGGCACTGCACCCTCCGCCGTTGCCCCAACCCAGGTTCTGCCCTGGGCACTGCCGCTGCCCCCAGCTGGGCACAGCCCTGGGTCCCTTCGTCCCCTCCTGCTATGGGGCATCTCTCCAGGAACTGCCCCTTGTGTGGCTGTGACTCCAGCGCACAGCCTGGGCACTCGGCGCCCAGGGCCCACCCCTCCACTCCCTCCCCTCCGCTCCCCTGCCGCCCCGCCCCCGGCAGCCTGGCCCCGCCCCTGAGTGGATGCACTCCCCCAGCTCGGGACCGCCCCCCTGAGCTGGCCCCGCCCTCCAGGTGCTGCTCCTACGTGGGTCGCCGCGGCGGGGGCCCCCAGGCCATCTCCATCGGCAAGAACTGTGACAAGTTCGGCATCGTGGTCCACGAGCTGGGCCATGTCGTCGGCTTCTGGCACGAACACACTCGGCCAGACCGAGACCGCCACGTTTCCATCGTTCGTGAGAACATCCAGCCAGGTAGATACCTGCCCCTCGGTGCGGCCTCGGGGGGCGGCTCCCGCCCCAGCCCCCACCTCCAGGGCCCCTAGCGGGGCAGTGGGAGCCGCTACTGTCCGCAGTCATCGCCTGGGCCCGCAGCGCTGACGACAGCCTGGGTTGAGCCAGCCCCTGCCCCCGAGGCATTTCCTCCTCCGTTGCAAATGAGGGACCCACATCCATTGTGGAGCTCTTCTGGGGGCTGGGCCAGGTCCGGGTCCTGGACAGCGGGAGCCCAGGCAGCCTCTAGGGTGGGGTATGGGCTTAGTGGGCCCGTCCTAGGGGCTGCTCAGGCCTTTCTTCTCACCTTTGCCCTCTTTCTGTCTTCTGCCTGGTCTGACCTCTGAAGGTTTTTCTCTCTTTTCTCCGCTATCTCTGTCCCTCCCTTCCCGCCTCCTCCCTCTCTCCCCCAGGTGTTCTCTACACTTCACTGCTTCCTTCTCAGCTGTGGCTCTAGAAATGAGTGCTTCCTTCCCATGATCCCTTGAGCCTTCAGTCCTCCATTCACCAGGCCCTCTGCTGGGCAGGACTCTTCCCGAGAGCCTCCCCACCCCCCAGGCTCCCCTTGGCTGCTCCCGGGACCCTCAGGTGGGGGGGGGGCGGCCCTCAGGTACAGGAAGGACCCCATCCCCTGCCCTGGAAAGGAAGTGTTGCATTCCAGGCAGACCCACCCTCTCCCTCCCCCCACACCCTTTTCCTGATCTTTTCAGGGCAGGAATATAACTTCCTGAAGATGGAGCCTCAGGAGGTGGAGTCCTTGGGGGAGACTTATGACTTCGACAGCATCATGCACTACGCTCGGAACACATTCTCCAGGTGGAGACGGGGTCCGGGCTGGTCCTCTGCAGGGGCAGCCCCACCCTGCCCTCTGTAGCCCATTCTCCTCCTCCTCCCACTTCTGAGGCAGTGACCCAGGAAGAGAGTGGCCCTCTAGGGGGCTGTGGCCTCCAAGCTGGGGGTTCCTGGATGCTGCCTGCCCTCCTGTTCTCTTCCTCGGGTGGGTCTCAGGCAGGGTCTAGATTCTTCCCTTACTACCAGGTACACCCAGGGCACCTGGTGGAGGAGGCTGAACCCAGCCACTCTGCAAACCAAGCAGTATGGGGTAGCCCCAAAACTATCAGCCCAAAGGGCTGAGCTATCATTTGTAGGCCATTTGTTTGTTTTTGTTTGAGACAGGGTCTTGCTCTGTTATCCTGGCTGCAGTGCAGTGGCACAATCATGGCTCACTGCAGCCTCAAACTCCTAGACTCAAGCAGTCATCCCATCTCGGCCTCCCGAGTAGCTAGGACGACAGGCACACACCGCCATGCCTTTTTTTTATAGATGGGGTCTCACTATATCGCCCAGGCTGATCTCAAACTCCTGGGCTCAAGTGATCCTCCCACCTTGGCCTCCCAAAACGCTGAGATTACAGGCGTGAGCCACCATGCCCAGCCATTCCTTTTTAATTAGTCTGCTTTTTTTGTAATTGGCTAATTTGCACGAAGCATGGCCCCTACCCTGGACTAGCCCCCATGTCCAGCTCCCAAGCATACCCTCCTTATCCCAGGCCCAGGTACCAGAAGCCACAATCAGAACCTCCAAGCTGGTGGCCGGGCCTCTCCTCCCCCAGCCTCTCCTTAGCAGAGTGTGGGAAATGATGCCTCCCTCCTCCTCCCACTCCTTCCTGGCCTGGCCATTCCCAGGCCTGGTGCTTTGCTCATCCTCTGTGTCCCAGACAGTGGCCCTCCCCGCTCCTCAGTGCTCCTACCTGATCTGCTCTTCCTGCCTGCAGACCTGCAGGAACAGAGACCACGGAAGGGTGGTGAGCTCATTCTGCCCCCCACACCCACAGACCCAGGCTTACATTTCCCACCACATCCCATCCCACCCCCTGCTGCGATCCACCCAGCTGGGTGTGAGTCAGGGGCCCTGGGGAGGTGGAGGCTGCCTCCCCTTCACTCTGCTCCTCCAAGTGAAAAAACCCAGGATTTCACATGGTGGAATAGGGGCACAGGAAACACTGATAGATTGGGAGCTGGTGGAGCTGTCCTCGAGGCTTGGTCTGGCTGCGGTGGAATCTGCCTTTGGCCTTGTTACAGGTGCTGTCAGACACAGCCTGTGCCAGGAGGGTGAGGAGCTGGCCTGGGAGTCCTGGGAGAAGTTCACTTAGGGCTGGAGCAACATGAGGGGCTGCAGAAGCAGGGGCCCAGTAGGGTTGGAGAGATGACCCTCTATGGGCCCATAGCTTTCCTGGGGCTGCGAGTTGCAGCCAGCCTGAGCTGGGGACACCACTGGGTCCCAGGGCACCCTGGACCTGCATCCCTGACCTCCCAATGTGTTCCTGGGGCTCCCCCGACTCCTGTGGTGTGGCTGCCACGGAGCAGGGTGGCTGCTGGTCAGTGGGCAGCATAATGACAGGGTGAGACGTCTCCACCCGGCCCTGACCCTGCTGAGGAATGTCTGAGCTCCAGCATGGTCGTGACTTGTGGGTACAGATGAGCCTGCCACCCACTCCCTGCCCACCGTCCATCAGATGCTCACGCTTACTTTTCTCCCTCTTCTTCCTCAGGGGCATCTTCCTGGATACCATTGTCCCCAAGTATGAGGTGAACGGGGTGAAACCCCCCATTGGCCAAAGGACACGGCTCAGCAAGGGGGACATTGCTCAGGCCCGAAAGCTTTACAAGTGCCCAGGTCAGGGCAAAGGAGGGATGGGTGAGGGCATGGAGGGGAGGGCCTGAGGGAGGCAGAGGCCAGAGGCCTGGTGCCACCAAAAAGCTGAGGCTGCAAGTCTTAGAGAATGATGGCCGGGCACGGTGGCTCACGCCTATAATCTCAGCACTTTGGGAGGCCAAGGCGGGCAGATCACCTGAGGTCAGGAGTTACAGACCAGCCTGACCAATATGATAAAACTCCATTTCTACTAAAAATATAAAAATTAGCTGGGCGTGGTGGCACGTGCCTGTAATCCTAGCTACTCAGGAGGCTGAGACAGAATTGCTTGAATCTGGGAGGCGGAGGTTGCAGTGAGCCGAGATCACACCATTGTACTCCAGCCTGGGCAACAAGAGTGAAACTGCGTCTCAAAAAAAAAAAGAGAGAGAATGGTGTAGCAGGGAGGGGACCCCATAGCCGGGGGCAGTGTCCAGGTGAAGGAAACTGCCTGGGGGTAGGGACGGGTGGTGGTGAGAAGCTGAGCCACCACCTTCTGAGGTTCTGTAGGGGCAAAAGAACTAGGGAGAACAGAGCAATCCTAGGAGAGGGAGGTGGCACAGAGGCCCACCAAGGGAGCTTGACCTTAACTCTGGAACCCACATTGCCTTCACAACAGGGCAGTGGTTACCCAGGCAGCACTGGGCGGGGAGGTAGGATGGTGTGTGCTGTATGTGAGGCGGAGGGGGTGGATCTTAAAGGGACAGGACCCTTGCAGACACCCTCCTTCTCCGGCATTCTCCCCTCACCCAGAGGATGCCAGGGCTTGGGGGTGGGTGAGCCAGAAGGTGGGGGATTCAGTGCCTACAACCTTGCCCTGTCATTTCCTTTCCTCGCAGCCTGCGGAGAGACCCTGCAAGACAGCACAGGCAACTTCTCCTCCCCTGAGTACCCCAACGGCTACTCGGCTCACATGCACTGCGTGTGGCGCATCTCCGTCACACCCGGGGAGAAGGTACGTGTGGAGTCGGCCTCTGAGCCTCCACTCCTCTGTGGGACCCCATACCTCAGGGACTTCTGTCATGGTGGGGGGTCAGTGGGTGCCAGCAACCTACCTGGTTATCGTAAATGCATTGAGTCCACAGCGCTCACAGAGCACTGCTGTGGGAAGGGGCTCCTGGCAATTTGCTGCCTTCCCCAACATCTCCCAATACCTGTAAATTAGTGTTAATTTGCAGATAGCACTTACTATGTAGGCCTGTTTTGATTATCTAGTTCTTCTTGGGTGCTTTTCTTATATCACCTCTTTTAGTTTTTATGGCTCCCTCCACCTTCATTTTACAGATGTGGAAACTGAGGCAGCGTGGTTAAGTAACTTGCCCAAGGTCACACAGCTAACAAGGACTGAGGTGGGATTGGAGTCCCTTTCAGGTCTGGGTTCCCTTGGATGAGCTGCTCAGTCTGATTCTCAGCTCTCTTCTGTTTCATCAGGGATTGGGCCAGGGGTTCCTTGAAGGGCTCTTCCCAATTCTGACAGACTGTGGTCCCAGGAACAATTCAGGAATGATGCGCGTGCCTCCAGCGGGATGTCCCTGGAGGGTCTCTCCTTCCCACCTGTCCTTCCTCTTGCACAGGCCAGGCCCCTCCAGTCTTCGCTCTGTGGGCCTGATTTTCTGTGCCTGGCTCTTCACGGGCACTCTCTTTCTCCTCCCTCTACCTGTCACCTGCTATAACAGTTCTGATCCAGAGAGAAAGCTCAGCTCCACCTTCCATCTCACCTTGTGCGAAGTGCCCAGTTCTCGTACTTTCTGCCACATAGGGCTGGTTTCGGGCACACTACGGGATCAGGTCAGAGCTGTCTCCATCTTCACAGTCTAGCTCGGATGTGACCTCCTTCAGGAAGCCTTCCCTGCTTGTTACTAATTGGTGGCAAGCAGGGTGTTGGGGAGGGCCCCCAAGACTGTCTGGTTAGGTTTCCCACTGCATGGTTATTTAGCCCTGTTTGAATACCTAAGGTGATGAGAAGCTCACTACTTTGCAGAATAATTCATTCTGTTCTCTAGTCAGCTCTTTTTATATTTTTCTTGAGGAGTCTCACTCTCTCACCTAAGCTGGAGTGCAGTGGCGTGATCTCAGCTCACTGCAACCTCTGCCTCCCAGGCTCAAGTGATCCTCCCACCTCAGCCTCTCGAGTAGCTGGGATCACAGATTTGCGCCACCATGCCCGGCTAACTTTTTTTTTTTTTTTTCTATTTTTGGTCAAGACAGGGTTTCACCATGTTGCCCAGGCTGGCCTCAAACTTCTGACCTCAAGTGATCCTCCCGCCTCAGGCTTCCAAAGTGCTGGGATTACAGGCATGAGCCACCGCCCGGCATGTACCCCACTCTTAATGTTACAGTGTCTCTTCTTCTCCCTTAAACCCCTCACTTGCTCCAGCACTTCCCTCAAGAGCAATTCAGGATGACTCACGCCCTCTTTCCCAGGTCAGCCCTCCTAACATGGGGAGACTACTCCCATGCCTTCTTAGATCCATTCATGGGCTTTTAACATGGAGTCTGGACCTCCCCACCAAGCCCAGACCTTCTGTGCCCTTCATATTTTTATTGCTCCCAAGAATGAGGTACAAGACTTTATTTTCCTAGATTGGGGCATGGTTCTTCTTTTTTTTTTCTGAGACAGAGTCTCACTCTGTTCCTCAGGCTGGAGTGCGACGGTACAATCTCGGCTCACTGCAACCTCCACCTTCCAGGTTCAAGCAATTCTCCTGCCTCAGCCTCCTGAGTAGCTGGGATTACAGGCATCTGCCACCAGGTCCAACTAATTTTTCTGTATTTTTAGTAGAGACGGTGTTTCATCATGTTGGCTAGGCTGGTTTTGAACTACTGACCTCAAGTGATTTGCCTGCCTCAGCCTCCCAAAGTGCTAGGATTACAGGCGTGAGCCACCGCGCTCGGCCTGGGGCATGGTTCTTAATGTCATAATGCAGCCTGAATTGGATTCGGTTCTATTGTCGCATTGTTCATTTCAACACCTCAAGATCATTTTGAATCAGAATTTCACCATCCATCAGGTAGCCCTCCTCTTAACTTTGCCATGAGCTCCTTTGGAGAAGGTCTTCATCCTGCTCTTTGATCAAAACATAGAACAGCATACAAACCAAAGAAGAACCCAGATTTCCCTCCAAATTGACATTAATCTGTTAATCTAGGCTTTGGGCAGAGTTATTACACCAGTTATGATGCCACTTAAGGTCATTATTGTTTAGCCATAGGTCACCACTGGTTGACCGGGATGTGTGCTTCATCTGAGACAGTACCTGGGTCATCTTTCCATCCTTGGCTCAGGAAGTTTTTCATAAATGCCAAATAGATAAGATACAACCCCTTATCAAACTAAATCTGTTCCACCAGTTGATAAAACCCCATTAAAAAGGAAGACAAATGTGTTCGACCTGCCTTGTTTCCAGTGAACCCAAATTGGCTCCTAGTAATCAAGTGTTTCTTTTCTAATAGTCACAGACCATCTGTTTCACTGGGGATTGACATTTGACCCAGTGGTCTGCAATTCCCAGAATCCACTCCTTACTCTCCTTCCAGCATACACACCCCTTTGAAGACTGGGAAAGCTCTTGCTCTGAGTTGTGCAGATGACATATGCTGATCACATCTGCAAGTTATTTGACTGACTCCTCTGATGTCATTGGTGAGCTTGGAGACAACCAATTTAGAGAGGTGCTCACAGACTCTCCTCCTCCTATGTTATTGAGCTTCTTTTCTTTTCAAACAATGCTTATTTTCATTTGTTGTAATTTGAAGATCATTCTTACGTAGGACAGATTTTTATTGAGAGTTGAGTAATTCTGGCTTCTCTCTTGGTTGACATTCTACCATCTTCCCTTAAAAGTGAACGCTTTCTTCCTTTTCTGAATCTCACTTTAAAATTGTAGTTCTGCCCAGTATATGGCCCACGCCTGTAATCACAACACTTTGGGAAACTGAGGCAGGAGGATCACTTGAGGCCAGGAGTTTGAGACCAGCCTGGCCAACATGGCAAAACTCCATCTCTACAAAAAAGTTTAAAAAATTAGCTGGGTGTATGGTGGGTGCTTGTAATTCCAGCTACTCGGGAGGCCAAGGTGGGAGGATGGCTTGAGCCTGGGAGTTTAAGGTTGCAGTGAGCTGTGATTATGCCACTACACTCATGCCGGGGTGACAGAGCAAGATCTTGTCTCAAAACAACAAAAAATTGCATTCCTTTTTTACTGTTTGCTACCAGCTATGTCCTGGGCTTCCTTTGTTTCCTTCTAGAGGGTTCCCATTACTCCAGCCTTGGGAAATCTCACCCACAGATAATAATAGCAGTAACTAACAGTGATTGAACATATGATTGATCAGGTATGTGTTAAATTCTTTATGGGCGTTTCGTCCAACATTATCACACAGCAACACTGCAGCCCAGATGCTAACATAATCCCTGTTTTGGAGATGAGAAAACAGACTGGGAAAAATTTAGTAACTTCTCCAAAATTACATAGAATTGCATTATGATACAAGTGTCAGTGATCACAGTACTAGGTGTGTTCTGAAGCCCCGTTGCATTTCAACAATTACTTTAGTGCCCTTCAGCAAACTAGTGTGCCTACTATGTGCCTAGCACTGGGCCAGCCACTGAGGATGTACAGATGCACAACAGGGTCCCTGGCCCTGAGCAGTGGAGTCAGGTGGCACGATACTTACCTTCCTGTCCAGGAGTGGTATGGCAGCTGGGTCAGGATCAGCTTCCTTCTCTGTTGTTCCCGGCTGGCCTGGGCTGGCACTAGTCTCTGTCTAGTGGACACACATGGCCTTGCCCTAAAAGCTTCTTTCTCTGCCTTGGGGCTGTACCCGCCACAATTCCTGGAGGACTCCTGCCCTTTTTTCAGAGGCCTCCCTGGAGCTACAGAAAGAGAAAAGGGCTAAGTATAAAAATTCCAGATTAATCAACAAGTGGTTGTAGAAATACACAAAGTAAAAACTATCCATGGTCCTGAATGAAATTGGAGAATTGTAAGGGAAGCCTGGCGACACCCTGGGAATGGAAACATTCAAAGGGCCTGCAGAGGTTGGCATAGTAGAATAATAACAGCCTCTCTATTGTTTAACAATTATGTACCAGGCAAAGCATTAGGCACCTTACATGCAGGATGCCACTATTCCCTGTAACATTTTTTTTCCCCCTGAGATGGAGTCTCGCTCCATTGTCCAGGCTGGAGTACAGTAGCGTGATCTCAGCTCACTGCAACCTCCACCTCCTGGGTTCAAATGATTCTCCTACCTCAGCCTCCCGAGCAACTGGGACAGGCGGCCACTACCACACCTGGCTAATTTTTGTATTTTTAGTAGAGACAGGGTTTCACCATGTTAATCAAGCTGGTCTTGAACTCCTGACTTCGTGTTCCACCTGCCTCAGCCCCCAAAGTGCTGGGATTACACGTGTGAGCCACCGGGCCTGGCCCCTGTAATACCTTCACGACCTAGGTACTATTCTCCCTAGCCAAGAGAATGGAGGCTCCAGGCGCTTGAGTAAATCTCCCCGAGTTTACACAGGTAGTAGTGGTGAAACTGGCATTCAAGTTCTAGGACTTTCTGACTCCAAAGTCTATGATCTTTCAACAGTCAACCTGAAATAATGCCACCTGCTTTAGCGGATGGACTTTGCCATCTGTTTTGGCTGTGGAGAAGTTGTTTTTCCCTTGCCTCCCAGTTCTCAGCTTATTGCCAGAAATGTGAACGATAGGTCAATCTTACCGTATACAATTGATTCTGCATGTCATGGGTATGTCAAAGAAAAAGAGCCACCTGGAAAACCTTCTTCTTGGAGCCCCCAAGTCTACAGCCATGTAATCAGCAGCTGGCACGGAGAGCATTGGCATTGATTCCCCAGCAATGGAGGAGAACATTTATGAGGAGGAGATGGTTTTAAGAAGGGAATTGGCTGGGTGCAGTGATTCACACCTGTAATTCTAGTACTTTAGGGGGCCGAGACAGGCGGATCATGAGGTCAGGAGTTTGAGACCAACCTGGCCAACATGGAGAAATCTTGTCTCTGCTAAAAATACAAAAATTAGCTGGGCGTGGTGGTACACACCTGTAGTACCAGTTACTTGGGAGGCTGAGGCAGGAGAATAGCTCAAACCTGGGAGGTGGAGGTTGCAGTGAGCTGAGATCATGCCACGGCACTCCAGCCTGGGTAACAGAGCAAGACTCAGTGTCAAAAAAGAAAAAAGAAGAAGGGAAACATGGTCAGCAGATCAAACATTTGCAGAGGAGCCAAGAAGATAAGAAAATTTGGAACTGGCAGGATCCGCCCTCACGCCCATCCCTGCCTTCTGATATGCTGCCCGTTCTTCAAGGTCCAACCCAAATTCTTGATGCCTTCCTGACCTCCATGTCCCCAGCCAGGCCAAAGGGATCCCTCCATCCTCTGCAAAGCCTGTGCTGGATCCTACCCTAAGTCCATGCTGCTTGAAGGGTGGGGGGCTCTGAGGATGAAGGGAAAGTGGACCCTTGTCCTTAGTACACCTGCTGAGCAGAATTGCTCGGCAGGCCCAGGGAAGCCACGTGGAGGATTGGTGGATGGTGTAACTTTAAGAGCCAGAGGGCCTGAGTCTGACTCGCAGCTGTGCCATGTGCTGACTGTGTAGTCTTGGGGAAGATGCTTAACCTCTCTGTGCCTTTGTTTCCCCATCTATCTATCTATATATATATTCAGATGGAGTCTCATTCTGTCACCCAGGCTGGAATGCAGTGGCATGATCTTGGCTCATTGCAGCCTCCACCTCTGGGTTCAAGCGATTCTCCTGCCTCAGCCTTCTGAGTAGCTGGGACTATCGGCATGCAGCACCACACCTGGCTAATTTTTATATTTTTAGTAGAGACAGGGTTTCGCCATGTTGGCCAGGCTGGTCTCAAACTCCTGACCTCAGGTGATTTGCCTGCCTTAGCCTCCCAAAGTGCTGGGACAGGCATGAGCCATCATGCCCTGCCTGTTTCTGCATCTATAAAATGGGTCTGGTGATAGTACCTGGAGGTACTATCACGTTTGATCTGCTGACCATGATTCCCTTCTTAAAAATCTCCTCCTCATAAAGATATGAGGATTAAACAAATTAATATACATAAGTCCCTGGAGTAATACCTATCACACAGTGACAGTGTTAGCTGCTGCTATCTTTCCTATAGTCCTAATCTTTTTATTTTATTTAATTTTAAAATTTTTGTTGTTGTTGGAGATGGAGTCTCGCTCTGTCGCCCAGGCTGGAGTGCAGTGGCATGATCTCAGCTCACTACAACCTCCACCCCTCAGGTTCAAGTGATTCTCATGCTTTAGCCTCCTGAGTAACTGGGACTACTGGCACATGCCACCATGCCTGGCTAATTTTTATATTTTTAGTAGAGATGGGGTTTCACCATGTTGGCCAGGCTGGTCTCAAACTCTTGACCTCAGGTGATCTGCCCGCCTTGGCCTCCCAAAGTGCTGGGATTACAGGCATGAGCACCATGCCCAAGCACAGCCCTAATCTTTTTTAATGAGGAAACCCTGGCCTACTTCTCCAGGAACACTGTTTCTAAGTCCAGGATTCTAGTCTGAACCATTTCAAATACCAAAAAATCTGAAGCAAACTTCATTCTAATAGCAAAGTTAACACTTATTGAGTGCTTACTGTGTGCTGGACACTTGTAAAGTTTGTTACACATACGAATTGAATTCTTGTAAGTCCTGGGAGGCAGACGGTATCATCATTACCCTTTTATAAACAAGGACGCGAAGACACAGAACTTGTTGATACGCATAAAGGTCATGCAGCAAGGTCAGATTGAAGCCAGACAGTGAGTCACCAAGGGGGGAGCGTGCTTAACCGGCACACTGTGGCGAGAAGCAAGGTGTCCCATCACTTCTCCCCTGCCAGCATGCAGCAAGCATGAAGAGTATTTCCTATATTTGGGTTGCACCAGGACACTCTGCACCCCATATTTCATTGAATCCCCCCAACTCCCCAGCAGAGCCATTATGATCATCTCTAGTTTTGGGGGTTTTTTTTCTGAGACAGAGTTGCTCTGTTGCCCAGTGGCATGATCATAGCTTATTCCAGCCTGGACCTCCCGGGCTCAAGTGATCCTCCCACCTCCACCTCCAGAGTAACTGGGATCACTGGCATGTGCCACCAGGCTTGGCAAATTTTTAAATGTTTTTGTAGTGATGGGGCCTCACTATGCTGCTCAGGCTGGTCTCAAACTCCTGGTCTCAAATGATCCTTCCACCTCAGCCACCCAAAGTGCTGGGATTACAGGCATGAGGCACTGTGCCCGGCCCCATCTCAATTTCAGACAAAAACATTGAGGCTTAAGGAAGCCGAGCCACAGGCCCAAGTCACCAGCCCGGAAGTGGCAGGGCTGGCCAGGTTTTCTCTGGCAAAGGACAGTGCCCCTGCCACCAGAGCACAGCTGTTTCTACATGACAGAAGCCAGTACAACTCTTAATTGACACCTCCGGTCTCAATACAGCCGCCACTGGGCTCCTCTATAGGACGCCTCTCTCGGCCAGCACAGGTTTCCTCTCCTGAGTGACGTGACCTCTGGTTCCTCCTGCTTCTTTGGAGGTCGTGGGTGGGCCCTCGGGTTCTGCCGGCCAGGCGTGGTTTCTTCCTCAGCGGCTTTGACCTCATCCTCCCCAGACAGCCAGGGTTGCTTCTGAGGATGCCTGTCCTCAGCACAGCTGCTGAGCAGAACTGCTTGGCAGGCCCGGGAAGGCCACGTGGAGGAGTGGTGGAGGGCTTGAGTCAGGAGCCAGAGCACCCTCACTAGGCCCTCGGCCTCCCTTCTTCCAGCCAGCCACTCTTAAAGTCATTTTGTTGTTTGTTAGATATAAAAATAATATCTGCACACAGTAAACGTTTTGAACAATCTAGAAATGTATAAAATAACAAGGGAATTTTCTCCCCTTGACCCTCCTTCAGATCCCAGTCCTGAGGTGACTAAGCATTGGTAGCACTTCCTGATGTCTCCTTCCAGACCCTTCTAGGTATACATGTGCATGTAAGCATGTATGTGTACACATGTATGTATATACATACAGGACAAAAAGGAATTGTATACACATGTATATGGTCTTTTGCAATATACCTTGCACTCAGCAATGAATGATGGTAGCCCTTCCATGCCAGCACTCAGTCATTTTTATGGCTGCTTAGAATGCCATTATCTTGATTTCTCTCAATTATTCACTTGCCCACTACAGGTCTCTATTCATGGATATAGATATATAATATATATTTTAGATATATGATATATATTTTATACATAATATGATACAAATTGTATATAATAAAAAATATATATTTTTTCTATATGTACGATAAAACCAAATATCCATTCAGTGAGCCGGCACAATCCCAGCCTCAGCCTCAGCCTCCTAGTCTAAAGCAATCCTCCCACTTCAGCCTTCCAAATAGCTGGAACTACAGACATGTGCCTGCACACCTGGCTAATTTTTTAATTATTCTAGAGATAGAGTCTCACTATTTTGCCCAGGCTGGTCTCGAACTCCTGGACTCAAGCGATGCCCTTGCCTTGGCCTCCCAAAGTGCTCAATTACAGGTGTGAGCTACCATGCCTGCCCCCCATTTGGTCATTTTCTAAAAAGTTAAAAGATGAGGTAATGAGACGCCATCTACTCCATAGTAGGAGCTAGAACAGACTTGCACCTTCAGTGTTTCAAAATGCCAGCACTTACAATAATAATAATAACTTTCGATAATAATAACAAACAAGAGTAATATATAGTGTGCTGTGCTTTATTATATTTTACTTTTTTCAAGACAGAGTCTCACTCTGTCGTCCAGGCTGGAGTGCAGTGGCGTGATCTCGGCTCACTGCAACCTCTGCCTCCCAGGTTCAAGTGATTCTCCTGCCCCGGCCTCCCAGGTAGCTGGTATTACAGGTGCCCACTACCAAGCCCGGATAATTTTTGTATTTTTATTAGACATGGGGTTTCACCATGTTGGCCAGGCTGGTCTTGAGCTCTCGAACTCAAGTGATCCACCCGCCTTGGCTTCCCAAAGTGTTGGGATTACAGGCATGAGCCACTGCGCTGAGCCTATAGCCTGATCTCAATTATATCACAGAATATGATTACTAAAAGGTCCCCCAAATAAATATATTTAAACTCATGTATGAATTTTTAAAATGAATAGAAGAAAAAGGATGGGCTGTGGAGCTGAGCTCGGTAAGGAGAGAGAGTAGATGGGGGTGACCGGGAGTGAAATTACTCTGGGTGCAGTGAGTTGAAGGTCACAGTGATGAGAACTGAGGGAAAAGCTGGGAACCGAATGGAGATTGGGGCCCTTGAAACTGAGATGATGGAAGGATGGACAATTCTTGGTGAAGCTGGGCTGTGGGGCATGACATATTTGTGTGTGGCCGGGACGGTATAGAGAGGTGGAAAGAGGAGGTCACAGAACTGAGCAGCCAGGAAGTGGGAAGGGTCCCCTAGGCGGATATTGGAATCACCAGGTATTTGGAAGGGGCTCATGTCACAGTGACCGGGAGCCAGGAGCTCTCCCAGCCAGCCAATTGACCCTGGCTACAGACAGCAGTTGGCAGCGCCCACCTTGGATTCTTTTTCATCCTGGCCTCTACTCTGTCTGCCTCTAACTCTCCAAGAAGCTGCAAGGGAGGCTTGTCTCTGCTGTCCCCTTCTCTAGCAGAGAACCCAGCTCTCCCAGAGCAGGAGGCCCCTGAGACCATCGAGTGTCCGCTGCACGGGCCTCGCAGGTCACAGTGAACACACCCCGGAATCCCTACTTGTTGGAGCTCTGAATACACGACAGGCTTTGGGCTCACTCTGGAATCTACCGAGGAAGTGGTTTCTCTCCATTTCCTGAAAATGGAGAGAAATCATTAGACTGTGTACCTGTTAAAATGCCCACCTACTAAGGAGGATTGGTACTCACCAAGGTGTAATGTGCCTCTAGTAGTGAGCGAGTGTTTCCTGAGCTGGGAGCCTGAAATGAGGTGCTCAGGACAGACCGTGCCTGTGTCTTGCAAGTGCAATGTCGGGGTAGGGACTCTTCTCCCCATTGCATGCAGGACACAGCAGAGACTCAGAGAGGTTGGGAGGTTTGCTGGATGACTCACAGCAGGAAATACAGAGCAGAGATTCACCCCCAGGCTGTGTGACTGGAGTCTGAGCTTTCTTGTATGTGTATCTCATCCCTCCCTAAGCCCGGAGCTCCTTGAGGACAGGGACATATTCAGATCTGGTGTCCCCTCAGCACTTAGTGTCTCCCCCTCCTCAGAATCAGCACTCAATAAATGATGATGGGGCTGCGCACAGTGATGCACTCCTGTAATCACAGCACTTTGGGAGGCTCAGGTGGGAGGATCGCTTGAGCCTGGGAGGTGGAGGCTGCAGTGAGCTGTGACTGTGCCATTGCATTCCAGCCTGGGTGACAAAGCAAGACCCTGACTCAAAAAAAATAAATAAGTGATGATTGGTGACTCAGCCCTTCTTCCCTCTACCTCTCCTCCTGGGACCCTTCGTCCCCACTTCAGACCCCCCAGTACCCTGCTGCAGCCTGGGCCCTTCCTGCCACTGTGGAGACCAGTTCCCTCTTGAAGGTGTTGTGGGCTGTTTTATCTAACTGACTACAAGGAGAGCTGGAGCCAGGGGTTCAATGCAAAGTGATGGCTCCTTCTCCTCCTGGGCCTCCTGGGAAGAAAGCGGACCATACACAGACAACTGGGAAGAGGGGCGACTCTGTGCCAGGAGCTCCTTTTGGGAGCCCCTTAACTCTCACCCAGGGTGACCTGCCTGGTGTAAGGCAGGTGGTTTTCATCATGGGGCCGGCGAGGGCCGGTGCAGTGTAGGGAACAGCTTAACCTTCTTGCTCCCCTGTCGCCCTAGATCATTCTCAACTTTACGTCCCTGGACCTGTACCGCAGCCGCCTGTGCTGGTATGACTACGTGGAGGTCCGAGATGGCTTCTGGAGGAAGGCGCCCCTCCGAGGTAATGGCACCAGCCACCGCCTGCCTCCTCCATGCTGATTCCCTCTCTGAACCACTCTCTTCACACTCTTCATCCTCCTTCAGGGCCAGCATTGGCCAGGAACGATATCCTGGTGTGGGAGCCAGGAGTCCTGGCACCATTAGTCCCAGCAAGCTGCATCACTCACTCGCTGTGTGACTTTAGGCAAGTCCTGTCCTCGATCCAGACTTCAGAGTCCCCAGTGCAGGCTTCTGGGCCTCTTTCTGAAGGTGGCTGTTACCCTATGGTGCAAGGAGTCATTGGAATTGACAGAGAGAGAAAGAGAGAGAGAGAGAGAGACAGAGACAGGCTGTTCTGCGCATCTCCACGGCCCCAGGCTCTCCTCATCTGGGCACTTTCAGAGGCCGCACCATTTGTTTCTGTCTGCCCTTCTGGCATTTGGGTGTCCACAGTACAGCCTGGCTCAAAAGAGAGTCTTCATAAACCTGCCAGCCTGTCACCTAACTCACCGCCAGGGGCTGCACGCTGTGTGCTGTGGCCCTACCTTGTTCGCATAGGGTGATTTGTCCTGAGGACGGTAGGGGACAGGAGGTGAGTCAGTGGGGATAAGTGGGTCAGACCCACAGGACAGAAGGTGCTTTAATGAACCTGGAATTAGGGCAGAAGGAGGCAGGTGTTTCTAGAGGGTGTTTGCAGCACCTCTCCTTCCTTCTGGCTGGATTGATCGTAAGGCGCTCAGGACCACTCTTTGGCAACCGAGCTTCTGCTCCTCAGCCTGTGCCTAAAACAGCCAGGCAGATCCTGCTAACCTCTCTTTCCCCTGTAGTTTCTGATATTTAAATATTTCTTCTTGGTCACTCAAGGCAGCTGTCCTTACAACACTTCCTCCCTCGGACGTGTTAGTGTTTTTCCAAGATGGGAGTTTCTTTTTCATTACTTACATTCCTGGGCCAGCACCCTGTGTCCCTTGCTGAATGTTGGGAAACACCGGCCTTATTAGGAACACACAGCTCATTCCTAGCAATGCTTCACTACAAGGAATTCCACAGATGACCGGTCTCATCCACTTAGGTTGACTCTTGTTCATTTTTATTTCAAAGTGGACATTTTCTGACCCAGTCCCCAGATTCTGGGATTTATTTAGGGTCCTGGGGCATCCCTTGTATTTGACCAAATAAAAGCATGTCTGTGAAGGCAGTTTGTCATGTGTAAAGAAAGCCATGTTGATTTCTCATGATTACTTCTTTGCATAGAGAGCAAATAAGAAAAGGTGAATAATGATGGTAGAATGGTCTCTAGAAAGGTAAATAGAACACATTGGTGGGGTGCGGTGGCTCACGCCTGTAATCCCAGCACTTTGAGAGACTGAGGTGGGTAGATCACGAGATCAGGTGTTCAAGACCAGCCTGGCCAAGATGGGGAAACCCTCCTCTCCTAAAAATATTTTTAAAAAATTAGCTGGGCATGGTGACAGACACCTATAATCCAGCTACTCGACAGGCTGAGGCAGAGAATTGCTTGAACCCAGGAGGCAGAGGTTGCAGTGAGCTAAGATTGCACCACTGGGCACAGAGTGAGACTTTGTCTCAAAAAAGAAAAAAAAAGGTAAATAGAACACATATATACTTGCACATTATAAAGATCTACCTTGGCCAGGTATGGTGGCTCACACCTGAAATCCCAGTACTCTGGGAGGCTGAGGTGGGTGGATCACCTGAGGTCGGGAGTTCGAGACCAGCCTGGCCAAAATGGCAAAATCCCATCTCTACTAAAAATACAAAAATTAGCCAGGTGTGATAGCAGATGCCTGTAGTTCCAGCTACTCAGGAGGCTGAGGCAGGAGAATCGCTTGAACCCAGGAGAGAGAGGTTGCAGTGAGCTGAGATCAGGGCGCTATACTCTAGCCTGTGCGACAGATCAAGACTCCATCTAAAATAAAATAAAAATAAAGATTTACCTTTCCTCCTGAAAATAGACTCACGTCCTATCCCTCAAGTGGCCTCTGGTTCTCTAAAGCCAAGTTGGACCTTGGACCAGACAGGAGCCAACCCGGGAGTGTACAGTCTCGGGAATGTGTGAAGTGGGTTGGCCACAGGTCAGAGCCCAGGCACCCAAGCCTCCCGGAGAGGTGTGGCCTCCGCAGGCGGTGTCCTTGGGGCTCACCACGCTTCCACCACCCTATCTGCACAGGCCGCTTCTGCGGGTCCAAACTTCCTGAGCCCATCGTGTCCACTGACAGCCGCCTCTGGGTTGAATTCCGAAGCAGCAGCAATTGGGTTGGAAAGGGCTTCTTTGCCGTCTACGAAGGTATCGAGGAAGGCGGCGGATGGGAGGAGTCAGAGGGGAGGTCCCTGGGCATCCTAGAACAACACCCTCCTGGCACCCCAGGGGCAAGATTGTGGGTCCCCCAGGGAGGAAGCAGAGAGAATGGTGGGATTGGCCGGGACTGGGGAGTTGTTGGGAGACTGAGCAGCTGGGGAGGTATGGGAGGGACTGGAGGAGTGGGGGAAGGAGCTCCCCAGCAGGGCAGAGCATGCCAACCTACCACCCCTTCCCACCCCACTCTGTGTCCCCACAGCTATCTGCGGGGGTGACGTGAAAAAGGACTACGGCCACATTCAATCACCCAACTACCCAGATGATTACCGGCCCAGCAAAGTCTGCATCTGGCGGATCCAGGTGTCCGAGGGTTTCCACGTGGGCCTCACGTTCCAGTCCTTCGAGGTAGGTCAGGGACACTGTGATCTGACTTTTGAATCCTGCAGTCACTCCCTGGAACAGCTGCCTCTCTTTGGGCTCCTGCGGGGTGGTCCCTGGCAGCCAGAGCCCCTTCCACTGATGAAGCCTCAACCCCCAGATTGAGCGCCATGACAGCTGTGCCTACGACTACCTGGAGGTGCGCGACGGGCACAGTGAGAACAGCCCCCTCATCGGGCGCTACTGTGGCTACGAGAAGCCCGATGATGTCAAGAGCTCGTCCAGCCGCCTCTGGCTCAAGTTCGTCTCTGACGGATCCATTAACAAAGCTGGCTTCGCTGTCAATTTTTTCAAAGGTGCCTCCTACCCTACTCTCCCCTGCCCCAAGGCGCCCATCACCTTCACTCCTTCTCCATTCACTCATTCAACACGGAGACTCTAGGAGGCATATATGCCAGTGAGACCTTGGGGCCATGCCCTTAAGAACCTAGGGGCTAACTGGGGAGAAGAGGTCCCCCAGTGTGGAGTAGAAGCAGGACTTGCCATAGAACTCAGGGAAGAAGCGAGGCAGTTGGAGGCTTTTTTACCTGTGTGGCCTTGGGCACGATATTCTCCCTGAACCTCAGTTTCTCATCTGTAAAATGGGCACAGTAACAGGCTTCACATAAGGATTGAAGGAGAAATGAAAGAGGGGTCCTTAGTCAGGGAACAGCACAGGAAGGTCACTCACCCAGTCCATGTGCTCAGAAGGGAGGCTCTGTGGGGTTCCAGCCACTGAGGGGCTAGGTGGGTCCCGGGGCTGAGTAGCCAAGTGAGGCTTACAGCCACCTTCTTCCCTTGAATGGGGTGACGGGTTGGTCACAAGAAGCATGAGGGACCCTGAACTTGACCCCCAAGCAGAGGTGGGAAGAGGGGCCAGGCCCCCGCCTGGAGTCTGTGACACCCTCTCCTCCCCACCACAGAGGTGGACGAGTGCTCTCGGCCCAACCGCGGGGGCTGCGAGCAGCGCTGCCTCAACACCCTGGGCAGCTACAAGTGCAGTTGTGACCCCGGGTATGAGCTGGCCCCAGACAAGCGCCGCTGTGAGGGTGAGTGCCCCAAGACTGCCCTGACCCCGTTCCCTCCCCCGGCCCCAGCCCACCTGCCCAGAAAGAAAAGGATCGTGCTCTGTCACCCAGGTGGGAAGTACAGTGGGTCAGTCTTACCTCACCGTAGCCTCCAACTCCTGGGCTCAAGCAATCCTCCCGCCTCGGTCTTCCAAGTCGCTGGGACTACAGATGCACAACACGTTGTCTGGCTAATTTTTAAAATTTTTTTGTAGAGATGAGCTCTCACTTTGTTGCCAAGGCTTGTCTCAAACTCCTGGCCTCGAGCGATCCTTCCGCCTCCCAAAGTGCTGGGATTACAGGCTTCAGTCACTGCCAAGATTTCTTATGCCCTTGGACAGACCCCTTCCTGGAAAAGCTAGACAATGCCCCAACCCTCTTTTCATAGCTCATGGATAAGAAATACATGTCACAGGCCGGGTGCGGTGGTTCATTCCTGTAATCCCAGCCTTTTGGGAGGCCGAGGCAGGTGAATCACGAGGTCAGGAGTTTGAGACCAGCCTGATTAACATGGTGAAACCCTGTCTCTACTAAAAATACAGAAATTAGCTGGGCGTAGTGGTGCATGCCTGTAATCTTAGCTACTCGGGAGGCTGAGGCAGGAGAATCCCTTGAACCCAGGAGGCGGAGATTGTTGGGAGCCGAGATCTAGCCACTGCACTCTAGCCTGGGTGACAGAGTGAGACTCAGTCTCAAAAAAAAAAAAAGATATGTCACATTGCAACCCCAGGAACACACTGTCACCCTGTAGGATGCATTCTGGCTTTGGTTTGTTTTTTCATTCTTGGGGTGTTTAGAGTTTTGTTTTTTTTTGTAAATGACAATCTTGACCTGCTCATTGATATCACCACCCACCAGGGCATTGTGATTTCCAGGTTGGAAACCCCTGTTGTGGGACAGGCGCTGTTTCTGCCTCTCCACGCATGATGCAGAGATGCTGGTGACAGCACTCCGAGGCTGATGGCTCCCGCTCACTGGGCTGGCCTTGCCATGCCCCTGAGCCACTCCCTTTCCTGCACCTCCCTGGACTGCCCCCCTCCCTGAACTGCTTTCCCTGAGCCCCTTACTCCCCCTGGCTCCCTACTGGCAGATACTTGGTCTGTTCATTCTCAGAGAAAATAGAAATGGCCACACTTATGACCCCTTAACTTCCCCACTCCTCCTGCAGGCTCACTCCTGAAGACTCCCGGCCCACCCTCCCTGCCTTCTGCCCCAGAGGGAACAGACAGGTCCCTGAGCCTCGGGGAGTCCACAGGCTCCCCATCTTCTCCTTACCGCATCCCAGCCCACATCTCAGCCCTTCCCCATGTCAGGGGCTCCCGGCAGATGGTGCCACCTCTCCTGTCCCTGCAGCTGCCTGTGGTGGATTCCTCACCAAGCTCAATGGCTCCATCACCAGCCCAGGCTGGCCCAAGGAGTACCCCCCCAACAAGAACTGCATCTGGCAGCTGGTGGCGCCCACCCAGTACCGCATCTCCCTGCAGTTTGACTTCTTCGAGACAGAGGGCAATGACGTAAGTGCCCACCAGGGACTGAGGTGGGGCAGGAAGGTATGAAGCATGGGTATTCAGCTCAGTGCCTGCTTCCTGCCCTCCGAGAGCGGGCCAGCCAGAAACACGCTGCGAATGTCGAGGAGACACTGCTGCCAGCTCAGGAAGCACAGGAGGCCCAGCAGGGAGGGCCCTGAAGTGGGTGAGGGGACATGTGGCAAGTGGGAGGAAGGACATTGTGTTAGGGAGGCTGAGGAGCAAGGGAAGGCTTAGGGCTGGCTTGGGGAGCACGGGAGGATCCAGCGAGGGGGAGCAGCGAAGACAGTGCTAAAGGATGTGCAGAGCAGAGAGCTTCCCGAGGGTGGGAGGAGTCAAGAGAGGCTTCCTGGAGGAGGCAGGCCTGGAGCTGGGCTTCCCTGCAGGTGTGCAAGTACGACTTCGTGGAGGTGCGCAGTGGACTCACAGCTGACTCCAAGCTGCATGGCAAGTTCTGTGGTTCTGAGAAGCCCGAGGTCATCACCTCCCAGTATAACAACATGCGGGTGGAATTCAAGTCTGACAACACCGTGTCCAAAAAGGGCTTCAAGGCCCACTTCTTCTCAGGTACCCCTGGACTGCCCAGTTCCTGGCCCTGCCTCTCAGAGAACAGGGCTCCCTTCTCCCTGCCCCTGCACCCCACGCTCCCCACCCTCCCTGGTGCCAGGCAGGCAGAGTCTGCCCTCTGTTCCTCATCACTTCACTCCCCATCAAGCCAGCCCTTGCGGTACCCACATCCCATTATCCCTGAGCCCTCAGGGCTGTGACAACTGGGGCCAGAGGACGGGCAGAACATGAGCATGCAGAAATCAGCGTCCGGAAGTGAAGAAGAGGGAATTCCAGTTGTCAGGAGCTGAGCAAGCCAAATCCTGGGAAAGGGCAGGTCCTAGGAACAGGGAGTTCAGGAGTGTTGGTGGATGGAGGAGAGGTGGGTGTTTGCCTTGGACTGTGTGGGGCAGAGTCACTGGCAGTAGTCAGACTTATGATCAGACCCTGCACAAGTCAAATAGGTTCACACTGGGGCCTTCAGAAAGATGAGTCGTGGCCACGCGCCGTGGCTCATGCCTGTAATCCCAGCACTTAGGATGGCTGAGGCAGGCGGATCACTTGAGCCCAGGAGTTCAAGACTAGCCTAGACAATATAGCAAATCCTGTCTCTACAAAAAGTTTTAAAATTAGCAGAGTGTGTGTAGTCGTGTGTGCCTGTGGTACCAGCTACTTAGGAGGCTGAGGTGGGAGGATTGCTAGAGACCAGGAGTTGGAGGCTGCAGTGAATGATGATCTCATCCCTCACTCCAGACCCTGTCTCTAAAAATTTTTTTTTTAAAAAGAAGAAAGATGAGTTACTCGCATCCTTCAATACCAAAGCCTTGGGGCTCCCCTGAGCCAGTGGGTGGGAACTCAGAGCTAATTACCAGATGTTGATTGACAGCTGCCCCACATAAGGCCAGGGCTCCAGTCCGTGGGACTCATCTGAGCCTCCGATGGCCCCACCTTTGGGTGGTCTCGATGGTGATCAGCAGCCCCTGGCTCAGCCTCTGAGCTGGGCCTCCGAGTTCAGAAGACCTCCTCTTCTTTGTGAATCACTCAGTCCTTCACCCTGGGGTGAGGCTGTAAGGTAGCTGGTGGTCCCCAGAGGTAACCAGACCCAGGCCCATGCAGTGAAGGGCAGGAGTGAAGTGGAGCAGGGGAGAGAGGGAGGTCAGGGGCTGGCTGCAGCAGACCCAGGATCCTCACTCTGCCCGCCTGCTGGGCAGGACGGGGGTAGGCAGGAAGGCAGGACACCCACAGCCCAGTCCACGCTGCCGTCCTTCTCCCCTCCTTTGCCCAGGGTCCTGCATCCTCAAGCCCCTTCTGTGGCTGCCCTGCACCCCTGCCTGATCCCCAGATGCCATGCACTTGCCCCTGCACTGGCTCCCTGCTTGGCACTGCCAGCCACGCTGCTCTGCTTACAGTGCCCGTTGACCTCCTGCCCCCAGCCCCTGCTTGCTGAGCCCCTCCCCATGCCAGGCCAATTTCTTTCTTCCCTGCGCCCACCTGGGACTCCGAAGAGGTGCTCACCAGAGGGCTGAGAGGATGTGGCCCCGCTCGGGGGCAGGCTGTGCCCCGGGAAACCATTACCTGCTTACTCTCGTCTCTTCCCACACTTCTGTTGCTCCAGTCTCGGAGGGGCCAGGGGACTGACACATCTTTCAGGCCTGGAGTTACTGCTCTGCTCCCCTGCTCCGCTTGACACTGTGCCCGCCCCACCCTCAGCCCTGCACAGACACATGCACATGCACACACGCGCACACACATTGCCCCATTGCACAAGAAACCTGCAGAGCACCCCCACAAGGGGAATCGAGGCTCAGCCCAGGGCCTGGGGCATCTGACTCTGGCCCTCCAGGAAGGGGGCTATTTGGACTTTTGGGACACCCACCGAGGAGACCCTAAGCCAAGAAGGAGAAGAAAGAGCCTGAAGACCTTCAGTCTGACCCTGCCACCTTCCGGGGCATTTGGGCACTGTAGGGTGAGTGCCAACTCCTTGCCTGGGCCTGTGCCCACCTCCTCCACCCCACCCCCCTGCAACCTACTCCCCCCAGCTCCCAGGTGAGGCTGTCCACTCCTGCCCCAGGCACTGAAGCAGGCTTCCTCAGGACTCACTTTCCCCCACTCACGCACCTACCTGTTCATGCATTTGGCAGGTGTAATTTTACCCCTGCTGTGTACCAGGCACTGGACTAGGTTTCTAGGCACAAATGTGAGGAAGCGGTGGAGTGAAGGCTTTGCTCAGTCCATAGCTGGGCTCCCCAAAGCTTCTAGCATGGTCACTGGAGATGTCCTCTGTGAACCCCAGAAGGGCACCCCACATTTTCTGCAGGGCTAATTCAAAGGCAGCTTATGGGGGGCCCTCGATCAGGCTGCCTCTGATGTATTAACTGAGCAAGAGCCCTTGGAAAGGACTTGGGGACTCCACGGCTTGGCCTGGGTTCCTGTGGCCCCTAGGGGCCTGGCCTGCCTGATCCTGGGTTGGGAAAGCAGGGCCTTCTGGAAGCCGATGTTCCAGCCCTTGGGCACCCCTCCTGATGGGGATCAGCAACAGGCCCCCTTGCACAGACCCCCACCTGGCCAGCTCAGTGCCAGAAGGCATCTTTCTACCTCATGGTTCACCTTTGGAATTTTGGGGGCCCAGTGGGATCCCACATCTTCCTTGGATATACCCGCTTCTATGCCAGGCACACCATCCCCCAAGTGCCCATAGACAGACCTGAGTGTGTGTGGCTATGACACACACACCTGTGACCATGTGCACTTCTGTGTGTTGGGGCACACATCCACATCGTGTGTCCGTCGTGTGAGTGCATATGTGGGTCTGTGACATGTGGCAGTTGCTCGTCTGTGAGCCATCTGCTAATGAGCTACATCTCTGCCTTTGCGCGTGACTTCGTATCAATGTTGAGGTGTTCACGCACCTATGTGTACATGTGTCCTGTCCCTGGGTGTGTCTGTGCCTGTCTGCACATTGATATTGGTGCTTGCCTCCTCACACGTAGGTGGGAGTACAGAGTGTGTATTCTTTGTGTGCACCTGTATACAGGCTGGGTGGGTGAGTGAGGACATGTGTGTGGTTGGCCATCTGTCTGCATTTGCATGGTGTATTGGAGCTGTGTGTGTGTGCGAGTGTGGCTGGTGTGTACCGTGTGCACATGTATGTGTGTGCCTGTGTTGCCGCATTTGGGTAACAGTACATCTATGCACTGGGTCTGCAGGTGTATTTGTGAGTGTGTGTGTGTGTGTGTGTGTCTCTAACACACTCTGTAGATGTCACCTTCTGAATGACAGCCAGAGCAGAGCTCTCCCCAGCCTTTCCCAAGTACTACTCTCCCCAGTTCTCTCCTTCCCCGATTCAACTCATGCCTAGTGGGCCATGTGTGCTGTCCCTCCAGGCCTTCTTCCTGCCACAGGCTCTGTCTCTGTCCCATCGCTGTGCCTCCTGCCCCTGCTAACCCAGCCCTCCGTGCCCTGGCTGCGCCCGGACATGGCCACCCTGCATGTGTGTCCGCCTGCCCTCCCGCCCCACCCTGCCCCTCGGACCCACCTCGGAGGTCCTGGGTCTGGTTTTCACTGCTGTCCCTCCCTGGTCCCTGCCCTCCACCCCCACCCCTTGGTCCCTTTTCTCCTTCTCTCTCTCGTTTCAGAAAAGAGGCCAGCTCTGCAGCCCCCTCGGGGACGCCCCCACCAGCTCAAATTCCGAGTGCAGAAAAGAAACCGGACCCCCCAGTGAGGCCTGCCAGGCCTCCCGGACCCCTTGTTACTCAGGAACCTCACCTTGGATGGAATGGGTTGGGGGCTTCGGTGCCCACCCACCCCCGGCCTCCACTCTGCCATTCCGGCCCACCTCCCTCTGGCCGGACAGAACTGGTGCTCTCTCCTCCCCACTGTGCCCGTCCCGAGGACCAGGGACCCTGCCCCATGCCCCACCCCCCACCCCTCCCATTTTGATGGTGTCTGTGACATTTCCTGTTGTGAAGTAAAAGAGGGACCCCTGCGTCCTGCTCCTTTCTCTTGCAGTCTGCTTGTCCGTGTGTCTGTTTTTCCACTTGCCCATCTGTCCAGTAAGCAGGTAATGGTGACCCATGCTGGTCCGCTCGGACCCCCGTCCTCCTCTCCCCACAGCTGGGCCCCGCTCAGCTGGTCCCGCTGGATGCAGTGCCCCTTGGACCCCCTTGTTGCCTGGCCTCCCACTCCCTGCCACCTGGCCTGGCCGGCTCTGGCCGGCTGTTGCTCTGTACCGGTGGGAGGAAGCCCAACCAGGCCTCCGTTTCCCCTGGGGCATCCAGACCTCAGCCCTGCACAGACCCAGCGAATGCCCTTATTTGCTCCCCTGCAGACAAGGACGAGTGCTCCAAGGATAACGGTGGCTGCCAGCAGGACTGCGTCAACACCTTCGGCAGTTACGAGTGCCAGTGCCGCAGTGGCTTCGTCCTCCACGACAACAGGCATGACTGCAAAGAAGGTACGGGCTGCGTGCCAAGGGCGTCAGGGCTGGAAGGACCCGCTGCTGGGAGTGGAAGGCCAGAGGGCCATCTCCATCGGCCTTGGTTTAGGTTCTGGGGACTGAGTGATCTCTGAGGCCCCTTGTTCCACCACCCACCTGGTACATCGATCCCCCTTCTGCAACGTCAGAGCCACATGCTCACTTCTATCACGCACTTTAGGAGAGGAGGAGCTCATGGCTGCTCAAAGGCTTCATTTGCAGACTCTCCTAGTGGTTTGCGCCTCTTAAAACCGCATCCAAATCTGTCCTTGTGACTTCCTACTGGCACAGAGGCAAGAAGGGATAGTGGGTAAGAGCACAGTCTCCAGAACCAGTGGCCTGGTCCAGTCCTGCCGCTTCACTAGCTGTGTGCCCTTGAGTGACTTCTTACCCTCTCTGTGCCTTGGTTTGCTCCTGCATAAAATGTAGATAATAATAACAGTACCCAACTCAGAGGGGCATTGGGGGCTTGAAGTGCCCCAGGCAGTGCCAGGCTCACTGCAAGCACAATGGTATCTGTTACCATGATCAGCCACACTTCTAACCCCTGGGAATGCTCAGAACGGGGCCACTGCCTTCCTGACAGTGAAGCTCTGTGCACATTTAAAGATAGCTCTAGGCCGGGCATGGTGGCTCATGCCTGTAATCCCAGCACTTGGGAAGGCTGAGACAGGAAGATCGCTTGAGCACAGGCATTCAAGACCAGCCTGGGCAACATAGTGAGACCCTGTCTCTATTTTATTTTTAAACAGGTTTTTTAACTAAAAATAAAATAGGCTGGCATGGTGGGTCACACCTGTAATCCCAGCACTTTAGGAGGCCGAGGCAGGCAGATTGCTTCAGCCCAGGAGTTCAAGACCAACCTGGGCAACATGGCAAAACCCCATCTCTATAGTAAATGCAAAAAAATTAGCTGGGTGTGGTGGTGCACACCTATAGTCCCAGCTATCCTGGAGGCTGAGGTGGGAGAATCACCTGCTCCTGGGGAGGTTGAGGCTGCATGAGACGAGATCACACCACTGCACTCCAGCCTGGGTGACAGTGGGAAAAAATAAATATAAATATAAATATAAATAAATAAATAAAGCGAAATATAACCAGCTCTCCTGGCATCACCAGTATCCCTGATCCCTCTTGGGACCTGATGCATTGCAGGCCCTCTCCGAGTCAGGGGTTCCACTGTGGCCCTTGCCTGCTGGGCGCGTCCAATCCCACAGACACACAGACTTGCCTCTACCACTGAGCATCTGTGTGACTTTTGGTGAGTCCCTCAACCTCTTCGTTTCAGTTTCCTCATCCATGAAATGATAAAAAATGATAGGCCAGGTGCAGTGGCTCACACCTGTAATCCCAGCACTTTGTGGGGCTGAGGTGGGTGGATCACTTGAGGTCAGGAGTTCAAGACCAGCCTGGTCAACATGGACTTCTTTAAAATTCATGGGGCTCTAGGAGGGTAGGATTAAATATCCTGCCCTCAAGAAACTCAAAACCTAGTGGAGAAATGAATTATACACACATGGGCGTGCACACACACACACACACACACACATGAATTCCTGAAAACTGGGTGAACCTATAGGTTAAAGAGTCTGATCTTTGTACCAATGTGAGTCACTGCTTTTAATCCCTTATTTTGGATTTGCCAACATTAGACTCTTAAGTGTCTGCCAACACAGCAATGTGAGGCCACATAACCCCTGGGGATGCTCAGAACAGGGCCACTGCCTTCCTGACAGTGAAGCCCTGTACACATTTAAAAATAGCTCTAGGCCGGGCATGGTGGCTCATGCCTGTAATCCCAGCACTTTGGGAGGCCGAGGCAGGAGGATCGCTTGAGCTCAGATATGTCTCTACTGAAAACACAAAAAATTAGCTGGGTGTGGTGGTGTGTGCCTGTAATCCCAGCTACTTGGGAGGCCGAGGCAGGAGAATCATCTGAACCCAGGAGGCGGAGGTTGCAGTGAGCCGAGACTGGGCTACTGTACTCTAGCCTGGGCGACAGAGTGAGACTGCGTCTCAAAAAATAAATAAAAATGATACCTACCTTGCAAGGTACTAAACTTTATAGACATGGCTCTGAGCCCTCAGCACCATGCCTGGCAGGTGACTCTTCCCATCCCGGTTAGTTGACAACCCAGGTATAAACAGATGAGCTGCTCACCAAAACCAAAGCACTCAACAGTGAACCAGTGGACAGTCAACGGCTTCCAACCCTGTGACCTCAAGCTTCCCAAATATGCAGTTCCTGAGTCATGGAACTAGCTAGAGGGGACCTTTTCCTGACGTTGTCTAAACTGCATTCTGTCTCTGTATGCCCTGTGTAAAAAGATGGTTTGATAAAGAATAGAATCCACAAGACAGCCAGGACAGGGTAAAGCTCCTGGAGAAGATGACCTGTTTACGTTTCATCTGCTGATTCACCTTAGAAGTACGGGTAGTTTCTTACTCAGGTGATAGGTTAATTACAGATCCGTAAGCATTTCCTGATTCTTATGGAGGACCCAGCGCTATGCGGTGATCTGTAGGGAATTCAAGATAGGCGCCCCACGGAGATGCAGGCTCTCTGGGGAGAGACATGAGCATGCAAGGAACACAGGGAGCAGGAAGGCCAGAGTGCAAAGGGAGAGGCCAGGGGCTGTGTGAACCCACAGATGGGTAATGGCGACAGCTCACGGTTCAAGTGTGGGGAGACGGGAGCTTCACTTGCCTCCACCAGGCAGTGGAGAGGGCCCTGTTTTCCAGGCCCTTTTGATGTATCTTGCCCATCCTTTTCCCCACCAGCCATAGTGCCTGGCTGCCTGTTTCCCCCATTAAAACCTGTCCGATGACATGATTGTGAACAATGATCATCGGCTTTTAAATTTAAGTCGGGGCCGGGTGTGGTGGCTCTCGCCTATAATCCTAGCACTTTGGGAGGCTGACGGGGGTCAGATTGCCTGAGGTCAGGAGCTCGAGACCAGCCTGGGCAACATGGCAAAACCTGTCTCTACTAAAAATACGAAAAATTAGCCAGGCATGGTGATGCATGCCTGTCATCCCAGCTATTCGGGAGGCTGAGGCACAAGAGTCGCTTGAACCTGGGAGGTGGAGGTTGCAGTGAGCCGGGATCTCGCCACTGCACTCCAGCCTGGGCGACAGAGCAAGACTCCGTCTCCAAAAAAACAGTTGAATTGGGGAAGCCATGTTTTTCAGAGGCAGAAGTCAGATCGCCGTGGACTGAGGAGACATGCAGTGAGAATGTGGCCATAGCAAGTGCTCTGGAAGGCAAGCTGGAAAGGAGAGTGGATGGGCTGTAGCTGGAGGGGCCTCGGAGAACTCTTTCAGGATGTGTGAAGGTTCGGAGGCTGCAGAGCTAAGAGAGAGTGTGAGGCTGGAGCATTTCTGGTGTGAGGGTTCCCAGGCGTGGGCAGCAATGAGCTGCAGCTCCCAGAAGGGCAGTCCGTCCTGACTGCCACCTGCTCCAAGGTGGGAGAGGGCCACCTGCTCCAAGGCTGCAGAGCAGCAGTGCAGATGGGCTTGCGGGTCTGAATCCAGAGGTTGAAGCCATTCATAGTGGAGGGCCCCAGCTTTCTCAGGAGTTCAAGAGGTGGTCTGCCGCTGGGAGCTGATACAGTGGCTTGAGGAGGGGGCTGGATGTTTGCAGCAGTTGCTAAGGAGGTGAGAGATGGAGCTGGTGAAGGCCAAATCCAAAGAGTATCCAGTGGTCTGGGGGCCCAGGTGAGGCTGGAGCCACAGATGGGGTTTTCTAAGATGGTGCCATGCAGAGCCGGGGTGCAGGCCATGCAGAATGAGGAGGAGCAGGGTGGGTGGTCAGCGAGGCAGTCAGTCAGTTAAGTCAATCGAGGAAGAAGTATTGGGAGAGATGGAGACATGAAGACCCTGGAGGTCTCTCTAAAATCAAGAGGCCAGCCAGGCGCAGTGGCTTATGCCTGTGACCCTAGCACTTTGGGAAGCTGAGGCAGGAGGATCGCTTGAAACCAGGAGTTTGAGATCAGCCTGGGCAACGTAGTGAGACCCCATCTCTACAAAAACTAAAAATGAAAAAAATTAGCCAGGTGCTATGCCTGTAGTCCCAGCTACTTTGGGAGGCTGAGGCAGGAGAATTGCTTGAATCCAGGAGGCAAAGGTTGAGCCTGGGAGCTTGAGGCTATGGTGAGCTATTATCACACTACTGCACTCCAGCCTGGGTAGCAAAGTGATACCCTGTTTTTGTTTTTTAATTTTAATAAAGTCAAAGGACCATAGGCAGGAGGGGGAGGTCCTGAGCACCCTGAAGGAACAGGAGGTGGCCACGGAACGGAGAGGGTGATGTGTTTGTGGCGTGGAGAAACAGTGGATGATGACAAAGCCTTCAAGGAACTCAGAGGCCGTCTTGGGTGGACCGTTGTGTGTCTGTTGACTTCACCTGGGAGGGTAGCAGGAGTGGGGGTGGGGAGAACTGAGTCAGGTGTCAAAGTCTCCTGTGACTGTCCAGGTTGCTGGAGATCAGTGGACGACAGCTTCAAGGAGGGGCACAGGTCGGCTGGATGCGGTGGTTCACGCCTGTAATCCCAGCACTTTGGGAGGCCTAGGCAGGCAGATCATTTGAGGCCAGGAGTTCAAGACCAGACTGGCCAACATGGCAAAACTCTTTCTCTACTAAAAATACAGAAATTATCTGTGCAGGACTCATGCCTGTAATCCCTACACTTTGAGAGGCTGAGGTGGGTGGATCACCTCAGGTCAGGAGTTTGAGACCAGCCTGGCCAACATGGCAAAACTCCGTTTCTACTAAAAATACAAAAATTAGCTACACATGGTGGCTCACACCTGTAATCCAAGATACTTGGGAGGCTGAGACAGGAGAATCACCTAAACCTGAGAGGCGGAAGTTTCAGTAAGCCGAGATCGTACCACTGCACTCCAGCCTGGACAACAGAGTGAGACTCTGTCCCCGCCCCCACTCCCAAAAAAATGGAGAAGCACAGGCGATATGACCCATGTGGCCCAGTACCTACAGAGGTCCAGAGGTCACCCAGGAGAGCCTGCGATGGCTGCTTCACGAGTGCTGCCATGTGAGGCCTCACTCGAGGCTTTTGTAGGAATTGGGCAGCTAGGTTTTCCCCGGACACAGGTAACCTCATGAAAAAGAAATGATGCCTGCCTGCCATCCAGTTCGTAAGTGGCACAAGACGTGGAAGAAAGGAGGGGGGCAGGAGGGAAGGGCTATCGGAGCTTGGGGTCCCTCTCTATCCCCTTCCGTCACTCGCTTCCCTGCAGCCGGCTGTGACCACAAGGTGACATCCACTAGTGGTACCATCACCAGCCCCAACTGGCCTGACAAGTATCCCAGCAAGAAGGAGTGCACTTGGGCCATCTCCAGCACCCCTGGGCACCGGGTCAAGCTGGTAAGGGCCCCCTCCCCACTCCTCATGCTGTGTGGCCACCCTGTCAGGCACTGCCCAGAGCCACACAGGCTGCAGGCTGAGCCCAGAGGCCTGTCACCCCAGGAGACCCAAGTGTGGCCTGGACAGAGGCCCCTTTCCCAGGATAAATTAGGGGCATCCCTGCCTTTGCCCCATTCCTAGGCCTTCCTTTCCTGTCATCCCCAGCTGTGGCCGATCCCATGGGTGTCCATGAAGCCTGGGTTTGGGGCCCCCATCCTCGCCCCACCTGCCCTCCAGCCACATTTTAAATCTCTGCTCCTTCCTCATCGTCCTAGACCTTCATGGAGATGGACATCGAGTCCCAGCCTGAGTGTGCCTACGACCACCTGGAGGTGTTCGATGGGCGAGACACCAAGGCCCCCATCCTCGGCCGCTTCTGTGGGAGCAAGAAGCCGCAGCCCATCCTGGCCACAGGCAGCCGCATGTTCCTGCGCTTCCACTCAGACAACTCGGTCCAGCGGAAGGGCTTCCAGGCCGCCCACGACACAGGTGCCGTCATTGGTTGTGGGAGCATCCACTGAGCCTGGTCTCCAAGCCTGGGGTAGGGTTGGGGGTTACAAAGAGGGTATGAAGGCAGAGAGGGACTGAGCCCTGTGACCCAGGGCCTGGGAGGACGTCGGGGAGGCAAACAGTGTGTCCTGAGGACCAGGCCTGGGGGGCAGGGAGAGGAGGGCTTGGTTAGGGGTTAGGATGGCAGTGATGGCGATGGGCGGGAGAGGTTAGGGAACTCAGGGACAGAGAGGAAAGCCCCCAGAGGTGCCCCTGAGAGCACACTGGCCAGTGCAGCAGCCCACCAACACAGCAACCCCAAAATGTACTCTGATATTTATGTATTTATTTATTTATATTTTTTTGAGATGGAGTCTTGCTCTGTTGCTCAGGCTGGAGCACAGTGGTGCGATCTCGGCTCGCTGCAACCTCTGCCGCCTAGGGTTCAAGCAATTCTCTTGCCTCAGCCTCCCAAGTAGCTGGGATTACAGGCGCCCACCACCATGCATGACCCTCCGAACCCAGCCCATTCTCCTGACATTTTTTTGAGACAGAGTCTTGCTCTATCACCCAGGCTAGAGTGCAGAGTGGCATGATCTCGGCTCACTGCAGCCTCCTCCTCCCAGGTTTAAGCAATTTATCCTGCCTCAGCCACTCGAATAGCTGGGACTACAGGCATGTGCCACCGTACCCGGCTAAATTTTGTATTTTTAGTAGAAACAGGGTTTTGCCATGTTGACCAGGCTGGTCTCAAACTCCTGACCTCAGGTGATCCGCCCGCCTCGGCCTCCCACAGTGCTAGGATTCCAGGTGTAAGCCGCTGCACCCGGCCCATTCTCCTGATATTTACTGACATATAGGATGGATGAGGCCAAATGCTAAATGTAGGTCCCAGAAACGGACCAAGCGAAGACCCCAGCCCGAGGGGCTTGCTCTGCCTTCCCTTGCTTGTTTATTCAGCAGCCATGGACTAAGCTCTGCTCTGCAGGAGGACTGAGGGGCACGTAGCCTGAATCAGGCATGAGCTCTTCCGCGTACCCCCCTCCCCATATAGGAACTCACAGTCCAGGAAAGAGACAGAGCAGGCACAGCCCATGACTGCATGAGCCCAAACGGGAGTCAGGCAGGAAGAAAGCCACCCCGGCCTAACTGGGCATGAGTTGGTAGAGGCATTGGAGGCAAGGAGAGATGCCCAGGCAGAGCCACAGCCCCAGCCCAGCCCAGGGTATGCCCAGGCGACAGCAGGTCATTTGGTTTGGCCAGAGCCATGGGTGTGTGAGGACAGCAGGTTGTGGGAGTGAGGTGGCTGCAGAGAAAGGCTGGAGCCCAGGGGGACGCCTTGAGTGAGAGACCAAGGATGCCACAAGGGAGCTCTGCAGTCTCCTCTTGGGTCCTGAGCCACCTGTCAGGGCGTCCCCAGAGCTGATGGTCCACGGCCTCCCATCTTCCCCTTCAGCTCAGTCCCTGACCCGGCACTCCCTCCCCGGCCCTCTCCGCACCTCCTCTAGGGAGACCTGAGTGCCAGGTGCACAGAGGCCAGAGGGTCTGGGGAGGAGGGTGGCCCCATGCACTGTCCTCTGCCCCTCCCAGCACAGGGTCACAAACCGGAGGCCTGGAACGCCATCTGGCCCTTGGACCTGCTATGTTTGGCCCATGCTGTGTTTTTTTAAAAATGTGAGCCAACATTTAAAGTTGGGAGTTTTCACATAAAACCCAGATGTACGGCTTCTTTCTTGAAAATGGAAGCTGTGGTGACACTAGGCCCACATTCCTCCATGACAGCCACCAGCTGAAGCAAATGAGCATGTCTGCTTTAGATTAAGTGCGTGGTGCCCTGCGCTGCTGCTGCACACTGCTTTCTTCTCAGCGAGCTTGCCTGCCTGTCCCCCTCACCCTAGGGCCGAGGTCCCTCTATCCAGAGGTGGGGTAGCAGAGCACTTGCTCTGGGCCAGGCCCCCACCCACCCATCACTGGCCATGTGACCCTCGTGCGGGCCTCCATCCTGCCGTGTGGGTTTGGCGTGGTGTGCTATGGGGCCTGGCACCCGAGGTGCTCAGGGCTGGTGGCCAATCTTGTCCCCTGCAGAGTGCGGGGGCCAGGTACAGGCAGAGGTGAAGACCAAGGAACTTTACTCCCACGCCCAGTTTGGCGACAACAACTACCCTGGGGGTGTGGACTGCGAGTGGGTCATTATGGCTGAGGAAGGCTACGGCGTGGAGCTGGTGTTCCAGACCTTTGAGGTGGAGGAGGAGACTGACTGTGGCTATGACTACATGGAGCTCTTCGACGGCTATGACAGCTCGGCCCCCAGGCTGGGGCGCTTCTGCGGCTCAGGGGTGAGGCCCCACCCCTCGCCCTCCTGGTCCCATGCCCCACACTGTCCTCCAGCCTTCTTGTCCCAATCTCCGAGACCCAGTGCCCACACAGGCCCCGGAGGATGAGGGAAGCCCGTGTGTGGCCTTCTGTGGGAGCCCAGAGTCCCAGCCTGGTGAAGCCTGCTCAGAGACACTGGCCCGCCCCCGATCTAGGAAACCCAGTCCTTTCTGGGCAACCAAGAGGTTCCTACAGCTCTGACCCAGGCCTGCTCTCAGAACCAGTTGGCTAGGGCTTCCAGGAGAGCTGGCATCTGGGGAGGAGGCTGGAGCTTCCCCTGTCCCTCCTTTCCTTACCCCTCCTCCAAGGCAGCTCACCAGGGCCTGGAATGGGGGGCAGAGGTTGGCACCAGATCCGGGAACAGGGGGCCTGAGCTAAGGGGGCCTCAGCAGTCCTCTTGCCGGAGCCATAAACACCCTTGCTGCTTCCTCTGCCAGTCTCTCCTCCTGGGGAGTGGCCAGCTTGTCCTGAAGCTCTTGCTGCTGTCCCAGCGGCCCTGGGCACTGCTTCTTGGTCCATAAAATGGCACATTCAGAGGCAGTAAGCAAAAGTCAGCTTGATGGGCTTTTCCCTGAGGACGTGGGCTGGCCTTCCGGCGAGGATTTCTTTTCCTCCCTATAAGAGCTTGTGGCTTCTTTTTTCTTTTTGTCCTTTCTTGAGGACTTTAGAGAGACAGACTTCTCTCCTCCCCTCCCCCCGCCCTCTCTCTCTCTGTCACACACACACAGTTACACTGGCACACCCACTTGCATGGACTTTCAAATGCACTGTCCCTCCTGTCACCTCCCCAGCCCCCTGCTTGTCTCATGGCTGTGTCCCAGGCAGCCTGGATGCCCCAGGAAGGGCTAAAGCTTCCGGAAGCTGCAGCAGCTGCTGGACCCAGCATTGGCTGAACCTCCCCCAGGAGCAGAGCTTCAGTGGGTGTGGCTGGCAGGGGCTGGGACAAGGTGGAGCCAGAGCAGCTCGCCTGCCCTGGCATCCCCTGGCTGCCAGGCTAGTGCCCCCTCACCTCTTTGCTCTTTCTTCTGAATCACACACCAGATAGGATGTCCCCAGGTATCGTCTTCCAGAGACCTCCCCCAGGCTGAGTCAATGGGAGGGGACTTGGGGAAGGATGGGGGCTGCCTGGCAGAGATACTGGGAATGTCCTCAAGGTTCTCAGACGTGATTTCCTCTGTGCCTGGAGGGCCAGGGTGTTGACGTCCAGTGCTCTATGGGCTTGCGTCACTCAGTGGGCTTGCCGGAGCCACCCAAGAAGGGCCCTGGAACAGACCTTGGCCAGGGGCTAGAGGAGAGATGGGGGCGAGGGGTAGGGACAGCAGAGCCCAGGTCTGGGGGACACTGTTGCTTCTCCCCAAAACTTCCTCCACACTCCAGCAGAGAAGTGGCTGTGCTGTCTTCCCTAAGAGTCCGCTGGGACAGCAGGAAGTCATGCCATTCAAAGAACGCCCTCCCTTGGCAAAATACTTTGACATCAGTCCCATCCTTTGTTTTTCCCCAGCATCCCTCCTGGGCATGGAGAGCAGAAAGCTTGTGCTCCTGTTTGTGGTTGAGGGAAGTGGGGTAGGGGGGCGGGGGGGGCTTGCCTGAGACTGCACAACTCAGTTCAGTGAGTCACAGAGCCGGGTTTACAGGAACGCAGTTCTTTCCCGCTAAGTTCTCCCCATCTTCTCCCCACCCTAGGTTCCTTTTAAACTAGCAAGAAACCCCTTGCTCCAAGGGGTGGGGAGAATCTAGTGACTGCCCGAAAGCCTCCTACCCTTCAGAGCTGGGGACCTTGGGGAGGCAGCCCGAGCCCCTCCACCTCACCCCATCCCTTTGTCTGCCAGCCTCCCGAGGTGGTGTACTCGGCAGGAGATTCTGTCCTGGTGAAGTTCCACTCGGACGACACCATCACCAAAAAAGGTTTCCACCTGCGATACACCAGCACCAAGTTCCAGGACACACTCCACAGCAGGAAGTGACACTGCCTGAACAGGGGCGGGGACCGGAGCCTGCTACCCTTGGTCGTCTAGACTGGACAGTGGGGGTGGGCGGAAGGCGACGCACTGTCCCTCTCCCCCAGGCCCCAGGACTTGCAGGGACAATGGCCCGGTGAGACTGTCCATAGGAGGTGGGGGAACTGGACTCCTGTGTAAGCCACTTCCCACAACCCCCCACCAGCGAGGGGCCAGGGCCGGGGACCTCACTTTCCACGGAGACATTTCAAAGTGACCATTCTTCTCTGGGGGCCCCTGCCTGGTGACAAGAGGGAACGTCAGCAGGACACTGCTGCCATCCCTGTGTCTCTGCACGCTGTATTGTGTATCGCGGGGGCATTATCTTCATTGTAATGTTCATTTCCCACCCCCGCTCCAGCCTCCATTTGGTTTTGAGCCCCCACTCCGACCCCCCAGTTTCTTGGGACACAAGTGTCTGTGCGTGTCCCCCAGGAGCTGCCATGGGGAGCAAATGGGGAGGGGATGGAGAAACAAGACACGGCTTCTCTGAGGCCAGTCAGCCACACCAAGGCACCACAGCCAATAAACTGAATGTGTTGCCGCCAATATCCTGTGCCAGATGCTGTCTGGGCTGTGGGGGCGGGGCCGTCACATTCCAGATGTCCGGGCTTGCTGTGAGGCCGGCAGGTGGCCAGGGCATCAAGGGCTGCCCTTCCCTCCCCTGATCCCAGGCCCCCGAGGGTGTGATTTCACTCAGACACACATATACTCGCAGGCGTTCATCACAGCGTGCACAGACACCACACACTCCCCTCTGCATGAGGGGAGTGGGGGATCATTCCATAAAGAGGCTGTTGGGAGGAGAGGGAAGAGGGATGTCAAAGGGGTCAGTGGTGTCTCTCCATCGGGGTTTTCTGTCTCTGCATCTGGGGAAGGAGCAGGTGGGCTGCAAGGGTGTCCACCTAGATGAGCACCCGGGGGCCAGAAAACCCACATCGGCTAGGACAGGTCCAGCTGGCCCCTGATGCCTGCCTTCCTCCTGGTCAGATGCCAAGTGCCAGTCCCCATGGGTCCCCCTCTCTTCATGAGCCAGAGCTCAGTGACCACTGAGCAAACATCCCAGCTCTGGCCCCTCTTCCCAGGTGACCCAAGGCTGTCTGTCCCCCCTCCTCCTTCCTGCCATTGCCTATCCCGCTTCACCACCTCAGACCTGTGCCTCCCAGAGGCCAGGAGAAACCACATCTCAGCGTCCTCTCTTTACATGGATCTCAAAGGGAAAGAAAGCCCAGAGCAGCCCCAGCTCTTCTTCCCAGGCCGGCCGCTCCCGGGTTCCAGAGAGAGCTGGGCACTGCTGCAAGCCCCGGGGTTTCCTAGAGCCTTCAGCGGACTGGCAGGCTTTTTCTGGCTCCTTCCTGAGGCTGTGCCAGACGAAGTCTGGACCTGCGGGGCCCCCACCCCCAGGAAGCAGTCTGGCATGGGGGACTCCATCTTGGCCCTCTAAGCAGAAGGTAGCAGTGGAAACCAGGCACACTGCGAGTGTCGGATGCGCACGCAGAGCCCTCTTCTTCCCGGAAGCCAGCCTGCTCTACTGCTGAGGCTGCAGCTGCCTCCTCCAGGCCTGACCACCATGGTGGCCCCGGAGTTCTAACAGAGGGCCAGAGATGCCCAGAGGGATGACTGCTGATTGCTGCAGTGAAGTCACAGGCTGTGATACCACAGCCACTCCCCCTGCTGTTCCTCCTCTGAAGGGAGGCTCAGGACAGCCTGGGGAGGGCCGTGACAGAATGGAAAGGCCCCATACCGGTGGAGCTGCCTGGGCATCTCACCCAGACACTGCCCACCTGCTTGGCATGAGCTCCACCACAGAGTTAGCAGTCAGTGGCCATAGCTCTCCTCACCAGCCCGCTGGGTCCTTCGGAAGCTCACAGGACCACAGTCCCAGCCCAAAGGCCACAGGCCCAAAGAAGCCAGGGTCATAACCCTGTCCAGGCAGGGGCTCCAGTCCACAGAGAGACATTGGGTCACCACCCCAAACAGGGACCTTATGGACAGCCACTCCCAGCTGGAGGCAGGCTCAGGAGAGCCGATGCAGCCACCTAGGCACATATCTCAACACTCCATCACACACAAACACAACTCAAGGACCCACGCCAGCCCTCCAGACCTTCCGTGGGCCCCTCTTCAGAGGTGGGCAAGGGGCTGTAGTGCCCCAGGTCCAGGGTAGGCCCAGCCAGGGGAACTTTGGCACAGAGTATCTCGGAGACCACCCACACCCAAACCAAAGCCGTGCTGAAGCCCCATCCACAGCGGGGCTCCCAACCCACCCCATGGAGTGGATAAAGATCTTGAAGACCGCCAAGGAGGTCCCCATGGCAGTTCTGGGTTCTCTGCCCTGCTCAGCCAAGATACAGGGGTGCAGAGCTGTCTGGATGCCCAGATGTCCACCTCCAAGTGCTTGCCATCAGGCAGGAGGCAGCCACAGCGTGGGGAAGGGGCGGGCTTTGATAGAGAGAGGAGAGGGGAGGACGGAGAGGAAGAGGACAGGAGGAAGAGGAGGAACACCCAGAGGATGGAGGCTAGTGAGTGCTGAGGAAGACAAGATGGTGGCTGGAGAGGAGGAGGAGGAGAAGAGGAAGGAGGGAGAGGAAGAGGAGGAGCAGGAGGAGGAGCAGGCATCTGCCTCCTGAGGTGATAGAAGCCCCTCACGAGCTGACTGCAGGCCACCGATGCGTATTTCAGAATTGACCAATTAGTAAATTGATGCGTTCTTCGGGCCCAGCCCGCCCTCACCTTCTAGCTGCACGGGGTTCTAGATGAGCCCCACTCCCAACCGGGTGCAGCTGCCCCTCTGCACAGGTGATTCTGTGGTAGAGGAAGGCATGCTTGCTCCTCCTGCCCGGGGCTTAGCTGAGGTCCTGCATGATCCTGAGCTCATGATAAGCATTCACATGAGAAAAGCCAGGATGCAGCTTCCCAGTGGCCAGGTCAAGGTGAGCACATCCCTTGGGCGCTTCGGGCTTTCTAGAGCCCTCGGCTAAGAGGGCAGCACGAGCCTGGCAGTTAGGAGACCCGGTTCTGCTATGGTCAGCTCTGTGACGCTGGCTGCTGCCCTCTCCCTGGTCCTCCGCTCCCCAAACCTACCACCGGTCCCCAGCACCCTTCCTGCCACATCCTGAGAGACAGATTTGAAAATTGAACATCTTTGGCTGGGCACGGTGGCTCACACCTGTAATCCCAGCACTTTGGGAAGCCGAGGCGGGTGGATCACCTGAGGCCATGAGTTCGAACCAGCATGGCCAACATGATAAAACCCCATCTCTACCAAAAACAGAAAAATCAGCCGGGTGTAGTGGCAGATGCCTGTAGTCCCAGCTACTCAGGAGGCTGAGGCAGAATCACTTGAACCTGGGAGGCGAGGTTGCAGTGAGCCGAGATTGTGCCACTGCGCTCCACCCTGGGCGACAGAGACTCCATCTCAAAAAATTAAAGGAAAGAAAATCAAACGTCTTGTCTCTAAAGCAGTCAGAGGGCAGGGCACCAAACAATTGAAGTGACTGGGACACTCATCAGGGATGTGGCAGCTTCCAGGGACAAGGGTTGGCTCAGTTGCAAACTAAGGAAAGCTGAGTGCCTGGCTGTGTCCCTCACTCCCTTTTTCTTTTTCCCTGCCCCTCCTGTAACCCCACAGGATCTCCAGTAGTAAAAAGGTGACAAGCTTGAGAGCAAATAAACCCGTTTTGAACACCGGCTCCACCATTTGGAGGCTGTGTGACCCTGGATGAGTCACTTCTTTGAACCTCAGGTTCTTGATGGGTAAGTGTGGGATGATATGGCTGTGAAGAAGGAATGAGGCCAGGCATGGTGACTCATGCCTGTAATTGCAGTGCTTCGGGAGTATGAGGGGGGAGGATCACTTGAGCCCATGAATTTGAGACTAGCCTGGGCAACATAGTGAGACCCCATCTCTACAAAACAATGTTTAAAAAATTAGCCGTGGTGTATTGCATGCCTGTAGTCCTAGCTAGGCAGGAGGCTGACGTGGGAGGATTGCTTGAGCTGGGAGGTTGAGGCTGCAGTGGGCTGAGATCACACCGCTGCACTCCAGTCTGAGTGAAAAAAATGCAGGAATGAGATAATCTTTGAAGAAAGCCGGTCATAGTGCCTGGCAAATAGGGGGCTGCTTTTCCTTTGTATTGAGACGAGTCATAACGTGTATGATAAATTACATTGTTTACTGAAAACGATGGCGAGGAAACCCTGGCCAACCCCCCCCCCCCCCCGCACAGGGGAAAACTGCGTGGGGCATTCGAAACTGGCCAGACAATAGATGGATATCATACACCGGTGAAAACAATTCTGTAAGCACGGGATCTGTGACTCTGCCCCGTGGCTCCCTCGTGGAGAATACTTTCTGGTTTGTCTGTGATCAGTGGTAAGCAGGCACCAGCTGCCTACCTAGTTCATCTTGGGTCTATGAGAAAACACAGAACACCTGTTTGTTAATAATGATCACCTGTTCGGAGAGAATAAAAGCGTGTGTCAGCGTCTCCTCGAGGCTCTCAGCCCGGAGTGCGGTCAGGTCCTGAGGCTCTCGGCTCAGGAGGCTGATGGCCCCCCAATAGTTGCCACTTTCCTGTTCTATTTGGGTGTCTGCTTTTCAGTGCCTTCAGCACCGCCAGGGTGGGGTCTCTACGGCCGAGCTGGACTGGGTAGGTTCCTCTGCTAGCTCTCAGACAGCTCCCCTCCTGTGCTAAAAGGAAACTTTCAGGTACAAAAGTAGTTTCCATGCAGGCATCAGGAGCTTAGGTTACCTGCTGGAGGGGCAATGTGGAGCCTACAACAATCGAGGAAGCAAGGGACATATTTCTGGTGAGCTGGTGGCCTTTCTGGGCACCTCCCAAGTCACACCCTGTACTCAACTGTCCCTAGGCACAAGGCTGACTCTAGAATCTGTGAAAAGATCTGTTGCTCCAGTTTGTAAAAATAGTAGTGCCTAACTTGGAGAGTGGGGGACAGAGAAGCCAGATGATTTCCCCGAGAACCCTGAGCCCCCAGCCCAGCCTCCTGCCAGCCAGAGCCGCCGTCTCTGCCGTCACAGCCCTCTCCCTCCCCACAGCCTTCCTTCCCCCATCCCCTGAACATCTGGTTCCAATCTCCTCCAGATGTTGTGGCCAAGCTGTTTTATGGCCAATCACCTCAGCTCCACTTCCTGAAGGCTTTCCTCCACTTTGGGAAATGGACCCTCCTCACCCCTTTCCTTGGGACCCCAGTCACCGCTTTCCTAACATGGAGAAAAGACACAAACTAAAGCCGAATGAAACTGCTAGCATCCTCAGCATGGATCCTCCCCTCCCTCCACTTTGTGGGATGCCCAGGGTTGAAAGATGCTGGTCCGGGGGCAGAGGAATGGGAGGAAGCGTGGGTGTTGTCCTTCACCTTGGAGCTGTCTGGCCTTCTAGGCTGTCCTCTAAATCCAACCCAGAAAGGATATGTGTGTGCACTGCTGTGTGCACCTCTCCCCTTCCAACATGTCAGAATAGACTCAGGGCCAGAAAAGACCCCAGGGCAGCCTCCAGTGGCCCCTCTGACCCAGCTCTGTCTGACTGGTGCTTCAAGTGAGGATGGCAGGGCTGGCTGTGTGCTGGGACTGGCCATCTGGACATAGGAAGGAGAAACGGGAGACTTTCCTCTCTTAACCTGCCTGGGGCTCCTCCCAACCCCACCTCCATTCTGCCTTCACATCCTGGTTCACACTATGAGGACTCTGGGAGCCAATCTCTCCACCCAAGAAACCCGAAAGGGTTCACAAAAAGAAGACTGCAGACTGCCCCCCTGGAGGACTCAAACCCTCTCAGCTAGGAGTTGAGAATCCTGTGCAGGCCTGCCCAAAGGCAGAAGGGTGGATCCCCAGTCACCCCATCCTCAGAATGCTGATTCCAAGTACTGTCCACTACTCCCTTTGTTTTTCAAAAGCTGAGGTCTTGCTCTGTCACCCAAGCCAGAGTGCAGTGGCACGATCATAGCTTACTGCAGCCTTGAACTCCTGGGCTCCAGCAATCCTCCCACCTCAGCCTCCCAAGTAGCTAGGACTAACAGGCACGTGATGACACATCCTGCTCCACTTCACTATGCCTTTAAAATAAGCTTCCATGCCATCTGTGATTCCATAGCCACCCCCAGTGATATTCTGGAACTAGACATAGGCTTGCTTAACTAGCGTTGTGGAGGGGACCCCCAGGGGTGTCACTGTGTCTGAAACAGGACTCGCTTGAAGCACCAGTCAGACAGAGCTGGGTCAGAGGGGCCACTGGAGGCTGCCCTGGGGTCTTTTCTGGCCCTGGGTCTATTCTGACATGTTGGAAGGGGAGAGGTGCACACGGCAGGTGTCCCAGGTAGCCCCTGACATTCACAAGGGGAGACAGGCATAGGGCGGAAAATGGGAAGATTCTGGTTTCTCAATCAAAGCCTGGGCACTGTCTGTCACTTGCTGTAAGACATGGGCAAGGTTTTGTGCCTCAGTTTCCACTGTTAAGTGGGAATAATACTCCCCAGGACCATCATGAAAACTAAAGAAGCTGATGTGTGTGATAGCACCTGGGTGCCTGGTGCCCAGTAGGTCCTCAGGAGCCATCATCTGCCATTTCTGCTTTCCTTTCTACCCCAGAGGCTGTGCCCTGAGCCCTGGATGACACAAGTGAACATGGCCTTGAGTCAGGCAGTGTTGTTGAGGACTTTGACTTCTCCAGAGCTTTTTCACTCCAGCAAAGGACTATATCAATAAGTCTGTAACAATAGATGCAGGCCAGGTGCAGTGACTCAAGCCTGTAATCCCAGCACTTTGGGAGGCAGGAAGATCATTTAAGCCAAGGAGTTTGAGATCAGCCTGGGCAACACAGGGAAACTCTGTCTCTACAAAATAAAAAATTTAAAAAATCTTAGCTGGGCATGATGGTGTATGCCTGTGGTCCCAGCTACTGTGGAGGCTGAGGTGGGAGGACCACTTGGGCCCCAGAGGTTGAGGCTGCAGTGAACCATGATTGTGCCTCTGCACTCCAGTCTAGACAAAAGAGGAAGACCCTATCTCAAGAAACAAAAATAATGGCAAGGCACAGTGGCTTACTCATGCCTGTAATCCAGTCACTTTGGGAGGCTGAGGTGGGTGGATCACTTGAGGTCAGGAGTTCGAGACCAGCCTGGCCAACATCTCCATTAAAAATATAAAAATTATTCAGGCATGGTGGCACCTACCTGTGCCCCAGCTACTTGGGGGGCTGAGGCAGGAGAATCGCTTGAACCTGGGAGGCGGAGGTTACACTGAGCCGAGATCGTGCCACTGAACTCCAGCCTGGGTGACAGAGCAAGACTCCATCTCAAAAATAATGATAAAATGATAGATGCAGAGGTGATGATCTCTAAATGGGAGCTCTGCTGGGGAGCGGGTACACTCAGGTACTTCGAACAGGAACATTTGGTGGCATCTGGGTCTGGAGCAATGGCAAGCTGCTGTAGTAGGAAGGCTCCAAATGGGGCCTCCGGACGCTGCAGGTCCTCTCCTAGGAGGCCCCATGTGGGAGGCTCCATATGGGAAGCACTGGGTAGGACTGAAAGACTCCAAAGTCCCTTCCAAGCTGGAGACTCAGCTCCACATCCTGAGCCTCACCTCCCACAGTGGACAGGAGAAACCTTTGCAGCTGATTCCAGGTGGCCTGTCCTGGGGGCATTCCCACGGGAGCTCCCCTGTGGATTGCAGAACTCATCCACGCCATCATCAGCCTAAAGAGATGGGGTGCTATGCTCTGAATGTGCCCCCCAAATCCTAGGTTGAATTTTTTTTTTTTTTTTTTTGAGACGGGGTCTCTCTCTCTCACCCAGGTTGGAGTGCAATGGTACAGTCTCAGCTCACTGCAACCTCCTCCTCTTGTATTCGAGCAATACTCCGGCCTCAGCCTCCTGAGTAGCTGGGACTACAGGCCTGTACCACCATGCCCCGCTAATTTTGTAGTTTTAGTAGAGATAGGGTTTCACCATGTTGGCCAGGCTGGTCTTGAACTCCTGATCTCCAGTGATCCACCTGCCTCAGCCTCCTAAAGTGCTGAGATGATAGGTGTGAGCCACTGCCCCCAGCCCTAGGTGCAAATTCTAACCAGAAGATGATGGTTTTAGGAAGCAGGGCCTTGGAAGGCGATGAGGTCATGAGGGTGGAGCCACATTAATGGGATTAGTGCCTTTATGAAAGGGCCCAAGATGGCCTGGGGCAGTGGCTCAGGTTTGTAATCCCAAACACTTTGGGAGGCCTAGGTGGAAGGATCACTTAAGGCCAGGAGTTTGAGGCCAGCCTGTGCAATATGGTGAGACCTCCCCAACCACCGCCCCATCTCTACAAAAAAAGAAAGAGGCAAGAGAGCTTGCTCAGCCCTTTTACCCTGTGAGGACACAGTGAAAAGAGCCACCTGTGAAGCAGGCCCTCACCAGACACCGCTTCTGCCAGCACCTTGATCGAAACCTCCTGAGTATCCAGAAGTAAGAGAAATGAATCTGTGGTTCGTGAGCCACCCAGTGTGGTATTTTGTTACAGCAGCTCAAATGGACTAAGACGAGCAGGGCCCTCAGGCCACGGTGGTTTATTGATGCACGGCGCAAGCACAGCACAGGCAGGTGGACCCCAGCCCTGGGGGGACATGAGGGCCAGGGGAGGGCAGCAGACCACCCCTACAACAATGCTGTCAGCCGGGGGGAAGGAAAGGGCCTGGGGCCCTGTCCTCTTCTCCACACCTCTCCCAGAGCCTCCAGGCCTCCTAACCCATCCCACAGACAGCTGGCCATGCAACTCCCCCTGGCTACAGAGAGGCGACCGCTGTCCACCTGCCACTCTAGCCGGCCCGTCACTGCTTCCATCCTTCATTACAGAAATCCAGCCGCTCATCCATCATCTCTGTCACCTCTGAGAAAGTCCCTGTGAGGCTGCACTCTCCTCCACCTGATGGCACCTCCATCATCCCCCAAACAGCCGGCTGCTGCCCTCAGCCCCTCCCCCAGGCGCTTTCTGTTGGCTTTGCTGATCTTAGGGAGTCCACCCTCATGACCTGCGCGACAGTAGGAAAGAGGCAAAAACACAAGGAGGCCCGAGAAGGACGTCACCAAGAACTCCCCGGGGAGGGGCTCCCGGCCAGCAGCGTGGCAGGAGAGCAGACAGCGCCAGTGGGCAGCGGACAGGCGGAGTAGCAGAGGGTCCACAGTCCAGGTCACGCACGGGCACAGGACAGTCACGGCACCGGGGCAGAGCGAGTGAGCAAAGTGCACAGCTGGGCGGGGTGCCGGGGCCTGCGGGACAGCCTGCAGGTCCCTCGTTCCATGCCGGGCCCCCGCAGAGCGTGAGGCGGCCGACTCCCGGCTGAGGAAGGGGCACCTCTGGGTCTCAGGGGTCTCCTCCCCCTCCTCAACCCCAGCGGCTGCTTTCTCAGACCCCAGAGCTCTAAGCAAGGAGCAGGTATGCTGGGGTGTGGAAGGAAGGAAACGTCTGACAGCCCGAAGCCCCCCAAAGCCAAGAGAAAAGAGTTCCTTTCTAGACAGCAGGGGGAGCATCCTGGTGGGCAGGTAGAGAAAGGGAGGGACAGCTCTCCCATGCAGGAAGAGGGTTCTTTGGGGCAAGGAGCAGCCAGGGCGTCACGGTGGTGCAGGAGACTATTTATAGGGGGAAGGGGTCCGGGCCTGGAGTGGGGAAGCCCCAGAGACCCAGCTCCGCAGGGAGGGGGCATTCTGTGGTTGGCCCTGAGTGGGGTGAGTGCGACTGAGAAAGATCGCCCCACAGCTCTCTGCATCTCCTCTGGAGGCAGCCAAGCTACACGTGGGCTTTGGCCCAGAGAGGCTTCCCTGGGAGAGCCCAGGAGGTGGGCGGGTCTTGGGGAGATAGAGACCTGGATGCGGCAAAGAACAGTAGGACAAGGAAACCAGAGGAGAGGGGAAGTTCTCCGGAAATCGGCCCGGCCGCCAACTAGGGAGGCCGAGAAGCCTTTCCGAGAAGCCACACTTACCAAGAGGACCACCATCGGTTGCCTCCAATGCCAAGGGGCGAGGGAAGGGCAGCTGGGCAGCGTGGAGGGAGCAGGGGGGCAGGAGAGAGAAAGCCAGCTCCCTGAACCTGGGCCACCCACCTTCACCTTGCGCTCATCTCTCCCTCGCCCCCCAGCTCCCCAGGAGTCCCTAGCGGCCCACGCTGATGTTGCAGGTCTTGCAGCTGGGGTCCTTCTTGGCGTCGGCAGTAGACAGGCTCATGAGCTGGTGCCCGCTGATCTCCCCCAGGGTGCCCAGGGACAGGTCGACGGGCTCGGTGTAGATGATCTCCAGGATGACGTCCTGGGCGTGGCGGAAGACCAGCTCCCCGTCCTCCACGCTGCAGGTCAGGAACTTGTTGCAGGCAATGTCCAGGAGGGGCAGGCGGTCGCGGCAGAAGCGGTCCCCCAGGGAGCCTTTGGGGGCCAGCACCAGGATGGCGTAGTGGTAGGCTGTGTACATGCAGTAGAAGTCCGCAAAGTAGAGGTTGGTGCTGGGATTGAAGAGGCGCTGGGCCGGGATCTGGAAGCGCCAGCGGCCGTAGGGGGAGTCCTGCGGGGGCTGGCCCGTGTTGAACTCCGTGTTGCAGCTGAAGAAGACCCCGTGGAGCATGCCGCTGGTGGGGGAGCCGTGGCTGCCGCTGTTGTCCTTCAGGTAGGGCTGCAGCATGTTCCCGCAGTGGGTCCTGCCCACCCCAGGGAGACACGCCAAAGGGAAGAGAAGATGCGGCTGGTGAGCCGGGCTGAGGCTCGGCTGCTGCGTGTGGTCGAGGAGGGAGGGAGCCAGCCCAGCTCCCAGCCTTCCCCCAGCCGCCTCCACTAGTCACAAATAGAATATTCCAGAATGCAAGAGCAGGGAGGGCCCTGGAGAGGGACTCATCCAGCCCACTCCTTCTCAGAGAAGAGATGTGAAGCTGTCACTCCCCAGCTTGAAACCCTTTGATGCGGGTGCGTGAAAAGCACGGCCGCTCATGATCTTGCTCTCTGCATCCTAAGCCCAGCGATTCCCCTTGCCACTCCCCACCTCCTGCCACCCCACCCATTTACCCACCCCCTGTGCACATGATCTCCGCCTCCTTCATGCCCCCTGTGCAGGGCTCGTCCCTCTGCTGCCCTGACTGCCCTCCCCACCTTTCTCCGCCTGGCTTGGCAAACTCCTAATCAGCCTTCACGCCTCAGCCAAGCGTCTGCTCTCCTCTAAAACCTTCCAGGAACAGCAGGCACTTGCACTTGACAAATATTTGGCTGCCTACTATGTGCAGGACACTGAAGCTTCTCACTATGTTGCCCAGGCTGGACTTGAACTCCTGGCCTCCAGGGATCCTCCTGCTTCGGCCTCCCAAAGTGCTAGGATTACAGGTGTGAGCGATCTCACCTGACCGGGACATGAAATTGTGCTCAACAATTACATGTCATTTTTACGTGGTCTATTTCCATACTGTCACTCTGACGGGATTCTGAGGTTCTCAAAAGGGTGGACTGTGCCTTTATCTTTACATCCTGGCACCAAGTAAGGTGCCTGGCACACATGGGTGCTCCCTGTCTCTCCCATTCTCGCTGATAAAGGAGCACAAACTGGGCCACTGACTCGCTTTCCAGGCTGGGGTGGAGTGGTGCAATCGCAGCTCGCTGCAAGCTCGAACTCCTGGGCTCAAGCCATCCACACCCGGCTAATTATTTCTTTTTTTTTTTTTTTTTTTTTTTTTTTGAGCTGGAGTCTCTCTCTCACCAGGCTGGAGTGCAGTGTTGCAATCTCGGCTCACTGCAATCTCTACCTCCTGGATTCGAGGGATTCTCCTGCCTCAGCCTCCCTAGTAGCTGGGACTACAGATGCCCACCACCAGGCCCAGCTAATTTTTTGTGTTTTAGTAGAGACAGAGTTTCACCAGGTTGGCCGGGATAGTCTTGATCTCCTAACCTTGTGATCCACTTGCCTCGGTTTCCCAAAGTGCTGAAATTACAGGTGTGAGCCACCGTGTCCGGCCTAATTCTTTAAATTTTTGGCGGGGAGTGGGGTCTTACTATGTTGTTCAGGCTGTTCTTGAACTCTTGGGCTCAAGCAATCCCACCTTGTGCTCCCAAAGTGCTGGGATTACAGGCATGAGCCACCAAGCAGGCCTTGCTTCTTTAATACAATCCCCAGAGACACCCGAGATTAAAACTGCTGTGACTGCAAAGAGAAAGACAGGCAGAGGCCAGGCGCGGTGACTGATGCCTGTAATCCCAGCACTTTGGGAGGCTGAGGAAGGCAGATCACCTGAGATCAGGAGTTTGAGACCAGCCTGGCCAACATGGTGAAACCCCACGTCCTTAAAAATACAAAAATTAGCCCGGCGTGGTTGTGCACACCTGTGGTCCCAGCTACTTGGGAGGCTGAGGCAGGAGAATCACTTGAACCCGGGAGGTGGAGGTTGCAGTGAGTCAAGATGGCACCACTGCACTCCAGCCTGGGTGATAGAGTGAGACTCCGTCTCAAAAAAAATAAAAAATAACCAGAGCAGCTACTTGCCCTGGCTGAGCCTCAGAAGGATATGGGCACTTGCCAGTAGGCGTGGGGACGGTGGGAACTTCTGGTCCTGGCTGTCCTCAGTGACAAGTGACTCCCTGGCTCAAATGAACAAGCCACTTCCCTGTGGGCCTCAGGCTCCTCTTCTGCAGGCAGAGGGTGTTGGATCAAATCACCAATTTTCAGACACTTTTAGACTACAGAACCTCTTTTCTTCCCCAAAAGAAATTATACGTGGTTGGGTCACAGGCAAGTCAAACTGAGGCTGCTCTGGCTGGACGTCAGGTGTGGGGCCCACCGAGCCTCATCCTCTGGTCCCCCTCACCCCACAGCGGCATTCTAAGGGGTTCACTGAGATGTCTCCCTGGAGGGAGAACCCAGTTTGAAAACCACCAAGCTGGGTGCTTCCTAGAACTCTTCGTGCCCAGAACGCCCTCATTTTGTGCGCTCCCTGCCACCTCCTCGTTGGCACCAGGGCCTAAATTGGAGAGCTGGCTTGACCTGTGGTGGTAGACCCCTGTGAAAGGAGCTGTCCCAGAGGAGAGCAAACCCAGACCTCATTCTCCCAGGCTCGTTAGTACGACACTCTTGCAGAAGGCCCCATCCCCGGAGGCCTTGCTCTTCCCCGAGCCCAGTCCCCAAACTAGCAGTGTCTTCAGAGCCAGCCTGGTGATGTCAGGGCATGTCAACCCTGGAGGAGGTGGGGTGACCTCGGACAGCCAGGGCAGGAGCAGGACGGGCTGGGAGGAGGAGAGGCCTGGCGGGTCCTGCCGGAGCCCGAGCCCATACCTGGCGTGCTGGAAGTACTCTTTGTGGTGGTTGCGGTAGAAGACGGAGAAGCGGAGCATGCGGCCTGCGATCTGCTCGGCCTTCTCCTGCAGCTGAGCAAGGTGCTCCTTGGCATAATCTATAAGAGCCCAGATGCAGTGGGTGAGCCAAGGTCCAGCTGAGCAGCACAGCCACCTCCTGTCCCCACCCCACCCCACCCCAGCCCATGCGTGCTGGCCAACCTCTGCCTGCCAGAGCAGCAGGAGCGACTAGACAGTCACAGAACCTTAAACTCAGATGGGAACAGGCCAGCTGGCCTCTGCTGGAAACAGGGGGCGCTGCCTGCTGTGTGTCCTCATCACCTCTGCAACCACATTGCCAGAGCCTTGGGGCTTTTCAGGTCAGAAAATGCAGGGGGCTGCCCAGTTATCCTGCCAGAGATCCCAGGAGCTGTGATCCCGTCCTCATGTGAAGAGGACTGGTAGGAAAAAGGAAGACACGAGAGGGGAGGGCTTGAGGTCCTTTTGGGAGAGCCCCTGAAATCCAGTACATAGACTGCCCACACCACCCCCATGGAAACCAGCTGTAATTACAGGTGGGGGCTCATGAGGGTCTCGGGAGAACTGAGCCTGGGCAATGTTTAGGCACACCTGGGTCTGGAGCAGCGGCTCTCAGCTTGAACATCTCAGGAGAAACAGAAGGCTGGAAACAGGATTAGCAGCATTGAACCCCTTGGGCCTGGGCCTGGGACCCTGGGGCCCTAGCAGGGCTGGTGCTGGCACATACAGCCCCTTGGTACAAATTAGAAGTGCCCTTCCCTCTTTGTGGATGCATCCCTGACCAGAGTGCTTGGTTTGGCCGGAGGAGTGTGGACTGGATTGCGGCCAGATCCCCAATTTGAATTAAATGCCTACTGCACATGGAGAACTCAGGGTAAACCAAGAAGCTTTCCCCACCAAGAGCAAGAGGCCTCCAGAGAGTGGGGTTCTGCAGCAGAACTAAGAAAAAGCACCACTCAGCCAGGCATGGTAGCTCATGCCTGTGATCCCCAGCACATTGGGAGGCCGAGGCAGAAGATCACTTGAGCCCAGGAGTTTGAGTCCAGCCTGGACAACATGGCAAACCCCATCTCTACAAAAAATACCAAAAATTAACCAGGTGTGATGGTATATGCCTGTAGTTCCTGCTAGTCAGGAGGCCAGGAAGCTGAGGAGAGATTATCACGGGATCGGGGGGAGAAGGTTGTTGAGGCTGCAGTGAGCCATCATCATGCCACTGTACTCCAACCTGGGCAACAGAGCAAGACCTTGTCTCAAAAAATAAAAAAGGCCAGGCACAGTGGCTCACCCCTGAATATTACTTTAAGTATTGAGATATTCAAAGTAATCAGAACACTTTGGGAGGCCAAGGTGGATCACCTGAGGTCAGGAGTTCGAGACCAGCCTGGCCAACATATAAAACCCCATATCTACTAAAAATACAAAGAAATTAGCCAGGTGTGATGCTGGGTGCCTGTAATCCCAGCTACTCAGGAGGCTGAGGCAGGAGAATCGCTTGAACCCGGGAGACAGAGGTTGCAGTGAGCCGAGATCACACCACTGCACTCCACACTGGGTGATAAGGATAAGACTCCATCTAAAAAAAAAAAAAGGGCAAAAGGAGAAAAAAGAAAAAGCACCACTCAAAAGACAACAGCAGCTCAAGGAGACTTAGGGCATAAATCTTGGCAAAAGATGGAGCCAGCAGTCTCAGAGGCCCGGGGCTGAGAATGTTCCCTGCCCCTTCCGTGTGACAGAGAGATCTGGAGCAGCTCTCACCGTGAACACCAAAAGAATGCAGTCTTGTGGGGGCAGAACCTGAGTCATGAGTGACAAAACACACGTAAGTCCTCTGTTTGTGCTGGAGTCTACAAGTTAAGTTCTGCTAAGAGAGTTTGCAGGGCCGTTGACCAGGGACCATTTTCCAAGGCTACACAGACGCTCAGAACAAGTGAAATGTGATTGCTCCACCAAGTGCACATTGACAGATAATTGATTAAACAAATACGGTCTGTCCATACAATGAAATACTATCCAGTTTTGAAAAGGAAGAAAATTTAGCTGGCTGCAGTGGCTCATGCCTATAATCCCAGCATTTTGGGAGGCCAAGGTGGGTGGATCACGAGGTCACGAGATTGAGACCATCCTGGCTAACATGATGAAACGCTGTTTCTACTAAAAATATAAAAAATTGGCTGGGCATGGTTGTGCATGCCTGTAGTCCCAGCTACTTAGGAAGCTGAGGCGGGAGAATTGCTTGAACCTGGGAGGCAGAGGTTGCAGTGAGCCGAGATCGCGCCACTGCACACCAGCCTGGGCAACAGAGCAAGACTATCTCAAAAAAAAAAAAAAATTCTGGCATATTCCAGTCACAAAAAGACAAATCCTGTACAATTCTGATATGAGCTACCTAAAGGAGCCATATTCATAGAAACAGAAAGTAGAATGGCAACTGCCGGGGGAAATGGGGGGTGGTTGTTTAATGGGTATAGAGTTTCGGTTTTCCAAGAAAAAAGGTTCTGGAGATTGGTTGCGCAACAATGTGAATATACTTCATACCATTGAACTATACGCTTCAAAATGTTCAGGATGGCAAATTTCACATCTTGCACCTTTGACCACCGTATTTAAAAAGATGCCTGTGATCTGGTACCAAGCCAGAAAAGTAACTCCCTTTGTTGATGAAAGTCATCTTGCCAACATGATTAGTGGGGTTCACATCTGCCTTTGGTGAGCAAAGAGAAAGAGCAGGCTCTTGGAGGAAGGGAGGGTGTCCTGCCCGTGTGTCTCCCTGTGTGTGGTCCAAGCACACTGCTTGGTGGACAGAAGGTGCTCGTCAGTGTTTGCTGGATTACGAGGAAGCCCCGCCTTGACCACAGCTAAGCCCGACATGCTAAGCAACAGGACCTCACCCCCAGTGCAGAACTCCACCGTTTCGCTCCAGCCGGACACCAGATACTCCCCGTCACTCTGCTTCACTGCCGTCTGCACAGCCACACTGTACTCCGTGCGGGGGCTGAGGAACCAGTGGCCTCTCACCGTCATGGGCAGTGGCACTGCCTTGGCCACGAGCTTGGTGGGGACATCCTGAGAAACAGGGTATAGACAGAGAGCCAGGTATCAAACTGGGGTTCATGCCTGATCTGGGCATCCCCCAGGAACCCCCATTCCCCAGATGGCCCTGTTTCTCCTGAGCAGGACCAGTCTTGGGGATCCAGTGGCTCCATACCCTGGCCACCATTTTCCCAGGAAGGCCACACAGACGCTCCTCAGCCTGGGCCCCTCCTCGAATCCCCCTGACACCCTGTTCTCTTGGGAACGGAGGGGAAAAGCCACAAAGTTGAGGGCGGCGAGGCCTTCATTTTTGAAGGAGACTTTGAGAGCTCTGCACACTGCAGTGCCGTCTCCACGGCAACGGAAATGCTGAGAAGCCAGGGAGGAAGGGAAAATATGCCTTATTCTTTGGCGGGGAGGGTTAAGGGGGTGGTGGTGAACATTCACGTCACCGTGGCAACTGGCCTGCCAAAAGACACCCAAATCAGGAGAAACGGTTCCAGAGAAAGAGAGCGGGTGAGTAACCCACGCCGGGGCCGTTGGCCTGGGAGCCAGCTGGCCACATTGCTCCCCTGCCTTTGCCAGCTTGAGAGGATGGGGGCTTCCTCCCGCTCACCCCCACACTGGCTTTTAACCCCAGGAAAGGACACACCCACGGTGGACTCTCTCCCATTCCTTTTCTAAGCCAAGCAAATGGCAGGCCAGCAGGTGAGGGGCCCGAAGGGGAGACTGAGTCCATAGCAAAAGGGCCCCGCCTCGACCGAGGCTCACGTGGCCCACCCAGCCAACAGCGAGGCTGTGCCCTGAGACGTCATCCCCATAGGCGATGCCTGCTGCCCCACCCCACCTGGGCTCTCTGCCCCTGCCTGAAGTCGCAGTTGCAGTCGTGGCGCTGATAACAGCGCTCCCTCTGTGCTAGGCGCCGGGCCAAGCACCACGCAAACATGACTCACTGCATCCTCTCCACGACCCCGCGAGGCTTGGCATCATTATTCCCTCTTCACCAGGGAAGGAGCTCAGGCTCAGAGAGGTCAAGTAACTTTCCCAAAATGACACAGGAAAAAGAGTGTGGATGTTAGCCGGGCCCCTGGCTCCAAACCATCCCTTCCAAGTGTTCCCTTATCCAGCCTCCTTCAGGAACAGGTGCGGGCGAGAGGCTCCTAGGGCACCTTCTACTCACCCGGTGCTTGAACTTGTTGGAATTCTTATTCTCCTTCTTGTTGAGGTCGATGAAGTAGTGGGTGACCCTCTCCAGGTCACTGTCCTCCATGGCCCAGGAGATGCGGAAGGAGTCGCAGGTGATGTTGTTGATTTCGATGCTGTGTGGTGTGGACAGCAGCTCCATGCTCCCAGGGTTGTCTCCTGTGGGGACTGAGGAGGACGGGAGGGGTCAGCACCTCCCATGCCCCCGGCGAGCCTTCTGGAATGTCCTCCTCCCAATATCCCTGGCGAGGCAGAACCTCAGGGACCCCTGGAATCCACCTGCCTCATGAGCCAGACAAAAAAGATTGCACAGGGAAAATGAGAGGAGGAGGATGGAAGGTGGAACGGGGTGCCCGCCCCAGGGGACTCTGCTCTCCTCAGAGGGGTCTGCAGAGCAGACGGCACCTGACAGGTGGCAGAGGCAGTGGGAACACCGCAAAGCCGGGCGGGGACAGATTTGCAGCAGATGGAGCCGAGGAGGGAGGGGGCCCTTAGCCAGCAGGCGTGAAAAGAGAAAGGGGTGGGGGTGGAGGAAACGCAGGAAGCACCTGCTGTGGAGCGGAGGTGCGAGGCTTGGGGCAGGTGACAGCCAAGAGCCCACAGGTGCCAGGGCCCTCAGACTCAGGCCTCTCTTCTTGCTGGGGGGACCTCGGCAAGGGCCACCACGGTGCACAGCTGGGAGGACAAGTGCCACGTAGGTGCATGTGGACACCCTGTGGTGGGAGGGCCACACGGTACAGCCGGCTTCAAGCTCTTTTTCCACCCGTAACTTTTTTTTGACGATCCTTCTTTCTTGTTTGGCCAATCTTCTCTTGACTCGTTTCAATCATGACTTTTAACATTAGCATCTACTGGGGCCAACCATGTGCTCATAATTTCACAGACATCTCATGCAAGCCTGGCAATGGGACACACTATCATGGTCCCCATTTTACAGATGAGGCAACCGAGGTGGGGGAGGTACTAACATGCTCAAGGCCACGCATCGAGCAAATAATTTAACTCTGGTGCTCAAGCTCTTGATCATTAACCTAAGGTCATGTCCCCTCGTCTGTGGGGGTGGAGGGGCACACATGTGGCACGTATGCATGCCTGGGTGCCCATGGTGTTTCCCCCCTGTATTTTTCTTCCTTCTATCATTTCAAGCAACTGCATTTTCTCTCCCCTCCCTGTCTTACTCCTTTGATTCTCCCCTTATGTCTGGTGCTCGCCCAGGCATGAGAGGACCTCACCATGGTCTCTCACATGTGCCTTAGCTGGGAAGAGCCAATTCTGGCCATGACTCTGGCCTGCCTGGCCTAACTCCGGGATGGGGAAGGGAGAAGGGGAGGGGAGTGACAGCGCCTGGGAGGGGACCACAGATGTGAGTGGGGTGTTCTCCAGGGACATCTGGTCTCCTGCTTTCCATCCCTTCCTCCATCCCAGCACCAGGCACCCCTCATTTTTCCCAGTGTCACTTCCTTCTCTTCTTTCTCCCCTCTTTTTCTCTTCCCCTTGCCCAGGAGCTAGGGGTGAGTGCATCGTGTGCCTGCGAAAGCAGGTACTTTTATTTATAGCTTCCAGAGGATCCAGCCCACACCTTCCTGTCAATTAAGCTTTCTCCAGAGCCTGGCACCTCTGTATTAACCTGTGAGTTGCCTAGGTGGTGGGTACAGGGTGAAAGCTGAGGATGATGGCCCTTACCTGCCCCAGGTGTCACTCAAGTCCTCTTTCATTGTAGCCTCCCACCCCAGAGCCAAATGCCAGTGGCTTTGTGCATGGGGAATCCTATGGTAAAGAAGCATGGGGGTGCTACCAGGCCCACCTCAAAATCAGACAGATGTGATTGGGTGTCTGGAAGCAACCCTACCATAATAAACCAGTTTAATTCACAGGGACAGGCATGGAGCAGTGGGGAGTTACCATCTTCTGGGCTCCTGGTGAGAAGCTCCAAGGGAGAGACACATGTGCCCCTCATACCCACAAGCACCCACGCACACGCACCCACACAAATGAACACAGACACACTCCTACCCAAGAGGCCCTGAGTGGCACCCACCCACCACTCTGTGAATGAGGCAGCCCACACTCATCCCATGAGCAGGCACCTAGTCCTACCTCTCCTTGTAGTCTTCCTAGAAATAGAGGCAGCTGTGTTCGGTGGCGGGGGTCTCTAGGATTTGGGTGTCTGCCTGTCCCTTCCTCCCTACAGTTCTAGGAGAGCTGGATGACGTCCCCACCCTAGCTTGGGAGGGCGGCAGTGAGTGAGCCGGGGTGGACAGAGGGGTGGAGGTGTGAACCCAAGTTCTCTCGACCCAGAAAACTGGGGAAGGGCAGGGTGTGAGGGACATGTTGAGGCAACACCCGAGAAACACCCACACTCCCATGCGGGTCCACCCCAAGACAGGCATGTACACACCCACACACAGGCAGGCACGCATGCACATACACACATGCGCCAAGAGAACCCACCCATCCGCGTCCCACACCTCCGCAGACGTCCTTACTCCCACACACCCATCTACGCACTTAGGTGCCTCCCGCCACCGTCCACATTCTCAGAATGCCCCACAGTATCCCCTCCACAAGCTGTCGCCTCCATGCACACCCAGACATGTTCACGTCCACAGGCTCACGCACACACACGTCCACGCACACCTCCTCACAAGCCATATTTGGGGAAAAGAGGACGCCACAGGCACCAACATGCATGCGTGCCACCTCCACAAGAAGGCATGCAACCCACACGCCTGCCTGCACACACATGTGTGTTCATACACACGGCAGCCCCTGCCCGAAGTCTGGTATCCTCTCTTGAGTTATCTCCAGGCTCAGAGACACAGACTTTGAAAATGTGTTTGCTTCTGGCCACACTCTGCCAGCCCTGAGCCTTCATGCCAACAGGTTTGTGCGCCTACATGGCTCTGCCCACAGACAATGGTTTCTGCCCCCTCTTCTCTCCACCTACCCCATCCTGCTCTGGGTCTCACCTCCCCACGCAGAAACCCCCCGTCTGCATACACTCCCACACACACGGCAAGGGACATGGCCACCCCTAAATATACTGCCTCACAGTGCCCCCACCCACGCACAGCCACCAGCTACTCAGATAAGTCTCCCCCAACACATGTACCTCACGTGTGCCAGAAAGCTATGTTCCTAGACATGCCTTACATCAGGCGAAACACACGAGCATGACTGCGTGCAGAGGGACCTATCTGTGCCAGCGAGCCTCCAGCCAACTCGCAAGCACACACACACACACACACACACACACATATGCCTCGCACACCAGTGCCCCTTCCCCATGCCCATTCAGAACAGCCGCCCTGCCACAGGGAATGCTTCCCCCACTCTGCTGTCCCTGTTGGCATCGCTGACTGCAGCAGAATGGTCACGGGGTGACTAACTGTGGTGCCCCGGAGACTGGATTCAGCCATTAACCCCTTTGCCAAGGGCCTGGGGGAGAGGGAACAAGGTCGTCAGGCCTGGCAGTCCAGGTGGGCACCCCGGCTGGTGGCAGGACCCTAGCGCCCCCAGCTCCCAGCTACTCAGGATTGACAGCAGCATGTTCCGGGAGGAAGGGTACTCACCTGACTCCACTGGGCTCTGCAAAGGAATAGCTGGCAGGGAGGACAGGGAGAGACCTCTGTGTGGATGAGCTCCCAGGCAGGGGACAGCGGCTGGACACCTGGGTCACAGACAGTGGTGTGTGCTCGCTCCTCTCCCGGCTGCCAAGGAGGCTGCTTCCATGCTCCGCAGCCAGCTCCTATCTGGCTGTGCAGCGCGTCGCTGCTGCCCCTGGTGAGACGATGTTCCCAGCTGAGCAGCGCAAGAAGAGAGGCAGGAGCAAAATCAAAGCAGCGTGGAGGAGAGAGAGGCAGAGAAGGGAGAAAGAACGAGAGAGCCAGACCGAATCTGGCTCCACCAATGGGATCAGTGGCTGCGCAGCGTCAGGTGATAATAAGCAGGCTGGGTCCCTGCTCGCCGGGCTGGTGGGAGGGGGAAAGGGCAGAGGGTCTCCCAGGGAGCTACACAGATGTCCTCGGGGACAGCAAAGCACGCGGCCTTTCCCCCATTCTTCCAGGGCAAGCTGCCCTCAGAAGTCCCTCCAACACACCCCCTACTTGGAAATCCCTGACTTGAATGCAGCCCCTAAACTTTAGGATGCTGGGAGAGGGGCGGAGCTTAGCCAAGGGCCTGGGCCCCAAAGCAAAGCTTCTGATTGGGGGACAGGGAGGGAGGCTGAAGAGCAGAAAGGTCCAGGTGGGGGGTGTGAACCCGGGGTCGTCATCTTCAGTCCAGAGCCTCTCCTTGGGGCCTTCCATTTTTCTTACCTACTCTAGCAAGAGATGGCAGACCTGCAGCCCAGGGATCCCTGCGGGCCCAGCGAGAACCCTCTGGCAGCTTGGGTGTCCGCAGGCAAAGGGGCTGGGAGAGAGGCTGTGGCACAGGGCAGAGTGCACTGGGTGAGGAAGTGGGGGTGGGAGAACACACCAGGCTTTGAGTGTCCTCAGCCCAGCCCACTCTCTGTGCTCAAAGGAAGCTGGCCCTGGGCATCTTGGCGAGAGAATGTCATATCTGCTCTCACAGCAACAGGAGGCTGCTCTGCCACCAAGAAGCAGACTCCGTGGAGGCCATCGGGAAGAACACCCAAGGGAAACGTGAATCCACCAACAAGCAGGGACAAAGGGTTATGCAGTGGTGACGAGCGCAGGCTGACAGACAGATGTGCTGAGAATCCCTGCTTTACTGCTGCCCAGCTGGGTGACCTTGGACAAGCCACTCAACCTCTCTTCATCTGTCAGACGGGATCACATAAGTTTATTTCATAATGGAATGAAAAAATTAGGTAAATTGCCCAGCCCTGGCCCTGGCACATCAGAAGTGCCAGTCACCTGTCAGAGCCATTCTCATTCCCATCATATTGACAGCATCTGTCTGCAAGGAGCCTACAGTCTTCTAAGGGAGAGAAGATGGCCATTTAGAGGATGCAATTAGAGAATGAGGAACATACAACTAAATTGCAGGGCACAGACACTGATTCAGATAAAGAACAGTGGGCAGCTCCAGGGCACACGTAGGTGCAGGCCAGAGGAGGCTGTGGAGGCAGGAGTGTGGCTGGGGTTAGGGATTGGCACCAGGGCAGCAGATACCAGGCAGGTCCAGGGTGAGGTCTTGGAGAGCAGGAGAAGGTATGAGCTGAGCCTAAGTGACACTCACCAGGAGGGACTTGAGGCAGCAGGCATCAGCAACAAAAGTCACAGGAGGTAACAGTGGCAGAAAGTGAGAGTTCACAGCATGCAAGGACAAGCAGAAGCCAACCCTGCCTTAAGCGGCTGTGAGAACCTCAGCGAGCCTGGCCAGGTCCTGAACCACAGAATGTGGGGTGGTGTGTGGCACTGACGCAGGACTAAGCACTCCCTTGGCCAAGTATAACTCTGTCCCACCCCCACATACCCACGCCGAGCTGGTGAGCTCAGAAGAGATGTAAAACATAACCTCCTGGCAATGGCCAGCACATGACATCTGGACTACAATTCTGTCCCAGGCTGAGCATAGTGGCTCATGAGAATCCCAGCACTTTGGGAGGCTGAGGCGGGTGGATAACCTGAGATAAGGGATCGAGACCAGCCTGGCCAACATGGCAAAACCCCATCTCTATTAAAATACAAAAATTAGCTGGGTGTGGTGGCGGGCACCTGTAGTCCCAGCTACTTGAGAGGCGGAGACACAAGAATCACTTGAACCTGGGAGGCAGAGGTTGCAGTGAGCCGAGATTGCACCACTGAACTCCAGCCTGGGCAACAGAGTGAGACTCTGCCTCAAAAAAAAAAAATAATAATTAAAAATAATAAAATCCTGTCCCTAGAACCACAGCAAGGGGCAGTGCGGTGAAAAAGGCAGGTTCTCCATGACTTGCTTTCCCCTTCTACCAAAGGAAAACTCGTCCCACCACCATCCCTGCCTCCCACCTTCCCGCGATGCCATGAGGAGGCTGCAGGAGGTGATGTGGCCCAAGCATGAGCAACAGCCATCTGGGGGCCCTGTGTGGAGCTGCGCACCGGCGCGCACCGGCGACAGGTGAAGGCACAGCCCTTCAGGAGCTTCGGCCTCTTCTGACCTCAAAGGGCTTCTCTACAGATCACAAGAGGAAATGCATGGTAAGAGCAAACTCACACCCTGTGAAACCCAACAACCGCCAAGATGCACTTCTGCTGCATTTTTATTTTTAATGACTTTTTATTACACAAGTAGTGCATGATCATTGTAGAGAGATGAGTGCATTTCATTTTAAAGTTTAAGAGGGAATTAAAATAATTTTCCCACAATGCAGAAATATACTTTGAATACATGTATAGAATTTATTTTTTTAATTATTTTTTTTTCTAGACAGGGTCTAGAAAAAACCCAGGCTGGAGCGCAGTGGTGCAAACTCAGCTCACTGCAACCTCTACCTCCCAACTTAAGTAATCCTCCCGCCTCAGCCCCCTGAGTAGCTGGGACTATAGGCGCACACACCACACCCGGCTTTTTTTTATTTTTTGTAGAGATGGGGTCTCACTGTGTTTCCCAGGCTGGTCTCAAACTCCTAAATTCAAGCAATCCACCCACCTTGGCCTTCTGAAACAGCTGGGATTACACAGGTGGGAGCCACCACACCCAGCCAGTACATGTATAGAATTTATTAACAAAAATAGAATGAAAGGAAAGAATATTGTTTTATAACCTGCTTTTGTCACTTACCAATGTGTTTTCTGTTCATCACATAGTCCTTTTTATTATTTATTTATTTATTTTGAGACAGCGTCCTGCTCTGTCATTCTGTCTCCCAGAACCTGGGAGGTGGAGGTTGCAGTGAACCAAGATCACGCCACTGTACTCCAGCCTGGGCAACAGGGTGAGACTCCAACTTAAAAAAAAAATTTTTTTTTTTCTTTTGGTACAGACAGGCTCTCCCTATGTTGGTCAGACTGGTCTCCAACTCCTGGTCTCAAATGATCTTTCTGCCTCAGCCTCTCAAAGTGCTAGGATTACAGGTGTGAGCCACCAAGCCCAGCTGATCAATTCCATTTTAAAAAGATGGAGGGTGGGAAGGGAGACTCAGGCCAGAAGCAGTGAAACTAGTTAGTACTCCAGTTCAGTACCAAGGCCAGATTCTTCTTGGTAGAAAGATGCACAGCAAATATAGAGTCTGATGTAACAGAGACTGAGACTATAAGCAAAACATGTTTGCAGTCTTAATATTACTTATGCACTTTATAGACTGAAAATGTTTACGTGTATTTCCCCATGGCTGAACTCAGTGTGGGGATCCTGTGGACCAATGAATGTGCACATATCCAGGTAGTCCATGGAGACCACCTTGGTCATTTCCATGTGTTCACAATGACGAGTGGGTCGTGAGTATTTATAAGAACTGCACGGATTTCTCAGTGTTTATTTCCTTTTCTTTTTGAAAGTATGTTTAGATATCCTACAACCTTCACTGGTCATCTATTTTAATGAAGAGCATTAACCTGATTCTAAAAACATTTACTAAACTAAAGAATAAGTATTTTATGGCCTGGTGCGGTAGCCCATACCTGTCATTAGGAGTCTCAAGGGCGGGGATCACTTGAACCCAGGAGTTTGAGACCAGCCTGGGCAACATGGTGAAACCCCGTCTTCCCAAAAAAAGTACAAAAATTAGCTGGGCACAGTGGCATCTGCCTGTAGTCCCAACTACTTTGGAGGCTGAGGCAGGAGGATTGCTTGAGCTCAGGATTTGGAGGCTGCTGTAAGCCTTGATCACACCACTTCGCTCCAGTCTGGGTGACAAAGTGAGACCCTGTCTCAAAAATGTATGTATTTTAGATTTTGTAGAAAATGTAAATATTTAGCCACTTTAAGACACGGGAAAATGCTGAATTATATTGAAGCACTCAGACAAACTACGGAAGAGACACCGAGAGAATGTTGGAGGGACAGAGGAAACTTCAAGGGACAAAGATCAAGAACAATGATGAAAGAGAATCGTAAGTAGAAGGACTCAAATAGAACGGCAGTACTGGAGTAGTCAGTAAATTATACCCAAAGTGAAAGAATATGATGTAGGAAATATGGAACACCAGTGCGCACTGCTTGGCAAGGTACCAGGATAAGGTGGGGCATGGTGGCTCATGCCTACAATCCCAGCACTTAGGGAGGCTGAGGCAGGCAGATCGTCTGAAGTCAGGAGCTCTAGACCAGCCTGTTCAACACGGCAAAACCCTGTCTCTACTAAAAATACAAAAATTAGCCAGGCATGGTGGTGCACACCTGTAGTTCCAGCTGCTCAGGAGGCTGAGGCAGGAGAATTGCTTGAGTCTGGGAGGAGGAGGTTGCAGTGAGCTGAGATTGCACCACTGCACTCAAACCTGGGTGACGGAGTGAGACTGTCTTAAAAAAAAGAAAGATACCAGGACAAGAGTGTGACATACTGAATAGAAACGATCATCATGATGAAAAGCCTTCCCTCCATGCACCCAAAACTTGCCACAGTTAGTCTATTAAGAGTCACTTACAGAAGAACCTATAGAGGAGACATGAAAATACAACTCACAGATGGCTTTGACATCAATGGTGCCAAAATTCAGTTACCTTCTGGAAACAATTTACTCTCACTTTTCTAATGCACATCCAGATTTTCTAGTTGATCTCATCACAAATTGGAATTTATTCATCCATTTAAAAAAATTCACTGGGTGCTTATCTATGTATCAGGCACTGTTTCAGGCAATGAGGATCCTGCAGTTGTGGGCAGGGACAGGAGGGCCAAAAAACAAAATCCCTGCTCTCATGGGGTTTACATTCTGGTTGGGGAAAGACAGATAATTAAATAGGTAAGTCAATGAGTAAACAAACTTTATAGTCTGTTGGGTGGTGATAAATGCTTTAGAGAAAAATAGTAAGTAGAGACAGGAAATGTCATGGGGAAGTGGGGAGTTATGATCTTAAATTGTGCCATCAAAGAAGGACTCTTTGAAAAGGTGACTTTGAGATTAAACAAAGCAAAAACAACAACAACAGAAACAACAAACTGTACCTGATTAAAGGGTGGGCCATGCAGAATTTTGTCGGGGAAGGGCACTCCGGGTAGCAGGTGCAGGGGCCCTGAAGGCAGATGGTGCTAGTTGCGGTCCAGAAACAGCAGGGGGAGCCAGTGTGCAAGGATTTGAGACTGGAGAAAAGGTGGGTGCAGGGAGAGATTATGCAGGGCCGTGGTGCAGACCATTCTTAGGCCTCTGGTTTTGACTCTGAAATGGGAAGCCACTTGGAAGTTTAGAGCAGAGATGTGACCTAATGTGAAATATGTCAGCTGCACTATGTGAAGACTAGACTTGGAGGACACAGGTGGAAGGAGGCCAGTTAGGAGGCAATTATAATAATCAGCAAAAAATGACGGTGGCCTGGGCCAGGGTGGGGAGAAGTGGGAAGATCCTGATGTACCTGGAGAAGCTGACATACTAGACGTAGTGCACGGGAGAAAGAGAGGAGTCCGGAACTGCAAGCCTGGCCACAGTGGCTCATGCCTGTGATCCCAGCACTTTGGGAGGCTGAGATGGGCAGATCGCTTGAGCTCCCCTCAGGAGCTCAAGACCAGTTTGGGCAACACGGTGAAACCTCATCTCTACAAAAAATTTTAAAATTAGACAGGCATGGTGCTCTGCACCTGTCATCCCAGCTACTCAGGAGGCTAAGGTGGGAGGATCACTTGGGCCTGGGAGGTTGAGGCTGCAGTGAGCTGAGACTGCACCACTGCACTCCAGCCTGGGTGACAGAGTAAGAAAGACCCTATCTCATTTAAAAAAAAAAAAAAAAAAAAAAAACTGCAAGATTTTTAATCTGAACAAGTAGCAGGATGCAGTTACCATTTACTGAGGTGAGGACCACTTTGGAGAAGTAGTTTGAGGAGAAAGAGCAAAAAACGTGTGGATGTGGCCAGGCACGGTGGCTCATGCCTGTAATCCCAGCACTTTGGGAGGCCAAGGTGGATCGATCACCTGAGGTCAGGAGTTCGAGACCAGCCTGGCCAACATGGTGAAATCCCGTCTCTACTAAAAATACAAAAATTAGCTGGGCATAATCCCAGCTACTCAGGAGGCTGAGGCAGGAGAATCACTCGAACCTGAGAGGCGGAGGATGCAATGAGTGGAAATCACATCACTGCACTCCAGTCTGGGCAACAGGGCAAAACCCTGTCTCAAAAAAAAAAAAAGTTTGGATGTGGACATAGGTTTTGAGATGCCCAGCAGACATCCGACTGGAGGTGTGGAATAGACAGAGGCACATCAGGAGTTCAGGGAGCACTGGACCTGAGATGAGCACTTAGGACTCGTCAGCATACAGTACGCTTGAAGCTGAGAAACTGGACCATTGTCAAGGCACCAAGTACACAGAAAATAGGAACGAATTCCAAAAACAGAATCCTAGAGCTCTCCAACATGTAAGGTCAAGGTGATAAGGAGGATCCAGCAAAGGGATGGCCTGCAAAATGGTGCAAATAAACAAGGACAAATTACACAGAGAACATGTAACAGCTTGAACTTGGACAGCATTCTCATGCCATGCATTCCTTTTATTCTGCCAGTACATATTCAAAACAGTTTCTTATTCATTGTCAATGCCCATGAAGAATTCACAGGAAGCCAGGCGCCGTGGCTCACGCCTGTAATTCCAGCACCTTGGGAGCCCGAAGGGGGCAGATCACTTCAACCCAGCAGTTTGAGACCAGCTTGAGCAACACACTTAGATTCTGTCTCTACAAAATAATTAAACATTAGCTGGGTATGGTGGTGCACACCTATAGTCCCAGCTACACGGGAGGCTGAGGCAGGCGGATCCCTTGAGCCCAGGAGTTGCAGGCTGCAGTGAGCTATGATTGTGGCTATGAATAGCCACTGAACTCTAGCCTGAGTGAGAGGGCAAGACCCTGTCTCAAAAAAAAAAAAAAAAAAAAAAAAAAAAAAGCCAGATGCAGTGGCTCACACCTGTAATCCCAGCACTTTGGGAGGCTGAGATGGGTAGATCACCTGAGGTCAGGAGTTTGAGACCAGCTTGGCCAACATGGTGAAACCCCGTCTCTACTAAAAACACAAAAATTAACCAGGTGTGATGGCAGGCGCCTGTGATCCCAGCTACTTGGGAGGCTGAGGCAGGAGAATGGCTTGAACCTGGGAGGTGGAGGTTTCAGTGAGTTGAGATCACGCCATTGCACTACAGTCTGGGCAACAGAGCAAGACTCTGTCTCAAAAAAATAATAATAATAATGATCCACAAGAACAGGTTTTTGACAGAACCTGTTATACCTTCTAAAACCTGCATTTAGACAAAGAAAACTGTATTTTTTTCTTGAGTTTGATTGTTAAATTATAATGAGATTATTGTCTTTATTATGATATTTGTGAAAATCAAATGTTAGTAATAACAAACTAAGCTCTAGCAGGGCATGGTGGCTCACGCCAGTAATCCCAGCACTTTGGGAGGTCGAGGCAGGTGGATTCCTTGAGCCCAGGAGTTTGAGACCAGCCTGGGCAACACGGCAAAACCTTGTCTCTACCAAAAACACAAAATTTAGCCAGTCTCATAACCTGGTCTAAAACTAAATAAATCGATAAAATTTTTTAAAGAACCCGGTGTCAAAGATCCCAATTTAAAAAAATCTAAATGCATAGAAAAATGACTTCAAGTACATAAAACATTTGATGGGATAATAATGGATAGCTTTTTCTTCTCAGTGCTTTTTAAATTTTTCCAAATTTTCAAAAATGAATATTTTTAAAAATACAAAATTGTTATTGATTACAAAATAATAAAAAAAAAGCTACTACCTGGTGAACTTCAAAGCCCAACAAAATGAAGTCAAAGCTATTTCATCCAGTGCTCTAACTGGAAGCTGAGGGCTGCGGTGTGTAGCTCCGTAGGGAACAGGAAAAGGGTATTGGTCTGGTTTGATTACTGTGAAATGAACATGGAGAAAGAAGTTGAAAAACGTCTGTTTAGAAAACAACGTAACAGGCCGGGAGTGGTGCTGTAATCCCAGCACTTTGGAAGTCTGAGGCAGGCGGATCATGAGGTCTGGTGTTCTAAACCAGCCTGGCCCACATGGTGAAACTCCGTCTCCACTAAAAATACGAAAAAATTTAGCCAGGCGTGGTGGTGGGTGCCTGTAGTCCCAGTTACTGGAGAGACTGAGGCAGGAGAATTGCTTCAACCTGGGAGGCAGAGGATGCAGTGAGCCGAGATAGCACCCCTGCACTCCAGCCTGGCGACAGAGAGAGACTCCGTCTCAAGAAAAAAGAAAACAACATAACAAAATATTAATATATTAGTAAATTGGCAAACAAAGTTTTAAATTTTAGGAGCCAATACTCAAAAGGACTTGGCCAAAACATTATATATTCTCTTTTTTGTTTTTTAAGACAGCATTACCTCTGTCGTCCAGGCTGGAGTACAGTGGCACAATCAGGGCTCACTGCAGCCTTGAATTCCTGGGCTCGATAGATCCTCCCTCCTCCGCCTCCTGAGTAGTTGGGACTACAGGTGGGTGCCACCACGCCCCAAAATTATATATTCTTATATACTCTCTCTCTCTCTGTATATATATCCATCCACACACACACACATTAATTTTGGATTCAACAAAAGTTCTTTGGTAGGGGGATGGAGTTTTGCTCTTGTCACCCAGGCTGGAGTGCAATGGCATGATCTCAGCTCACTGCACCCTCCTTCTCCCAGGTTCAAGGGATTCTCCCGCCTCAACTTCCCAAGTAGCTGGGATTCCAGGCACCCACCACCATGCCTGGCTAATTTTTGTATTTTCAGTAGAGACGAGGTTTCATCTTGTTGGCCAGGTTGGAACTCCTGACCTCAGATGATCTACCCACCTTGGCCTCCCAAAGTGCTGAGATTACAGGCATGCGCCACCATGCCTGACCAATAAAAGTTCTTTAAATTCCAACAGTAGAGCAAACTTGGTATTCAGATTCTTTCCAGGCTTTGACCAAGAATGCATATGAGGGCCACTGCTGTGAGCCCAGGATGGGTTCAACTGGACACCGGTTGATCCATTGTGGCTGTTTCAGGGCTGCCTACACAGCCTCACCCAGGACCCCACCAAGAGCCCACAATATGTGTGTGTGTGTACACACATTTGGTTATTTTAATACACACATTCTTAGTGTTGATGCATTTCAGCACAATCCTTTTTGTTTTTTGTGGGTTTTTTTTTTTTGTTATTGTTTTTGTGATTTTGAGACGGAGTCTCCCTCTGTTGCCCTGGCAGGAGCACAGTGGTGAGATCTCAACTCACTGCAACCTCTGCCTCCTGGGTTCAAGTGATTCTTGTGCCTCAGCCTCTGGAGTAGCTGGGATTACCAGTGTACGCCATCATGCCCAACTAATTTTTGTATTTTTAGTAGAGACAGGGTTTCGCCATGTTGGCCAGGCTGGTCTGGAACTCCTGACCTCAAGTGATCTGCCCACCTCAGCCTCCCAAAGTGCTGGGATTATGGGCGTGAGCCACCGCGCCCAGTCGCACAATCCTTTTTGAATGCAATTTAGCAAAGTGAATGAAGAACCATAAAATGTGCATGTACAAAATAATACAGCCACCGTGGCAAACAGCTTGGCAGTTTCTTATAAAACTAAGATACAACTATCATATGACCCAATGATTGCACTCATGGGCAATTATCCCAGAGAAATAAAAACTTAGGTTCACACAAAAACTCTTACGTGTATTTTCACAGCAGCTTTATCCATCATAACCCCAAACGGAAAACCACCCAGATGTCTTTCAAAGGGTGAATGGTTAAACAAACCATGAATGTGCTCCAGTAAAAGGGAAGGAACTATTGATACACACACAACTTGGATGATCTCCGGGGAACAATGCCGAGTGAAAAAAGCAATCCTAAGAAGTCACATACTGTACGATTCCATTTATATAACACTTTTCAAATAACAAAATGGTAGGAATGGAGAACAGACCAGTGGTGGGAGGAGGTGGGGGAGGGAGGTGTGGCTATAAAAGGGCAACTAGAGCGATCCTTGTGTTGATGGAAACTTTTGTATCTTGACTGTAACAATGTCAATATCCTGGTGGCAAGATGTTACTATTGGGGGAAAACAGTGAACAGTACTTGGGATCTCTCTGTATTGTTTCTTACAACTCTACATGAACTACAATGTTCTCAAAATAAAAAGTTTAATTTAAAAAATGTTTTTAGAGATAGGGTCTTGCTGTGTCACCCAGGCTGGAGTGCAGGGGCCAGATCATTGCTCACTGCAACCTCGAACTGCTGAGCCTTTCAAGTGATTCTCCCACCTCTGCCTCCCAAAGTACTGGACTTACAAGCGTAAGCCACGATGCCCATCCCAAAAATTTATTTAAAAAAAATGCATCTTCTTTAGGCCAGTTATCCCAGGACGGGAAATCTATCCCAGGAATATAATCCAAAAGAAAACAAAAAGCACGACGAATGTATCAGATATTCACTACAACATTATTTAAAACAGGAAAAAAAGAAACAATCAGGGAAATACTTAAATCATGATATAGCCACTGGAGAACGACACAGTCTTTGATGCAGCAATAGAGAAATGTTATCTGGAAAACGAGGATGCAGGCCAGGCATGGTGGCTGACACCTGTAATTCCAGCACATTAGGAGGCCAAGGTGGGTGGGATCACTTGAGCTCAGGAGTTCAAGATCAGCCTGCGCAACATAGTGAAACTCCGTCTCTACGGCGAAGGCACGGTGGCATGCACCTGAGCATGGCTTGAGCCTGTGAGACAGAGGTTGTAGTGAGCCGATCGCACCACTGCAGTCTGAGCAACGGAGAGAAACCTCATCTCCCTCTTCCCCCTCGCCAAAAAAAAAAAAAAAAAAAGAAAAAGGATACTAAATTGTTATACAATATGACAACTTTGTGAAGACTACTAGATACATTACAAAATTTTTAATAGTAGTGCTCTACGTGGAATTCTAATAGAAATGATTTCCTTTCCTCAAACTCCCCGTAATATTGTTACACGGTTTTCATATAGTCTGGGGAGGGTAACATTAAATGACACTTTTTATGTGAAATCACAAACGTCGGAATCAATATAAGTTCTTTAAATTCCAACAGTAGAGCAAACTTGCTATTCAGATTCCTTGCAGGCTTTCACCAAGAGCGCACACGAGGGCCACGGCCGTCGTGAGCCCAAGGCGGTTGTGACTGGGTACCGGTTGGTCCATTGCGGCTGTTCCAAGGCTGACCCCACAGCCTCACCCCGAACCCCACCAGGAGCACAGGGAAGGGGTCCCCAAAAGTGGGCGAAGCCGCTGCCCGCAGGAAGTGTCCACTTCAAAGTCACCATAGAGAACCCGAGACCGGGCTCGGTGTGGCCCAGGACTCCCCAACTCTGAGTCCAGGTCTCGCTCTCTGCGCCGCGCCCCTCGCCCCATCCCGAGCAGCGACCCCAAAGCTCCTAGGGGCTCCGCTGCGGCGATTCCTCACATTGCGGCGTGGCGGCCAACAAGGACCGGGACCCTGAATTCGGCGCCTCCACGACCCCGCCCGGGGGCTAAGACCCCCCCGAACGCCGCGTCACAGCGCAGCCCAGACGAATCCCCTCATTCTTTTTCGCCCTCTCAACCCAGCTTTTCCCGACTCCGGGAAGAACCGGGAAGAGAAGGCGGAGGGGAGCGAAGCGCCGCCTGATAAATACTGTGGCCCAGTCCCGCCCCCGAAACGTCACTTCCGCCCCGCGCCAAGATGGCGGCGCCCAGGCCATGCCACGCAGACTTCCGCCCCGCGGGGAGGCCGAAGGTTGGCGGCGGGTCTAGTCTCTGGTGAAGTCGTTAGGCGTGGTGGGGAGCCGCGGCCTGAGTGAGTCCCTGCCTGGTTCTTGGACGGGATTCCTGGAGAGAGGGCGTGTCGCGAGCCAAAGGCTCTCACCCGGGTGGTCTGGGGAGTCTTGCCACGTGGGAGGGGAGGAGCAGAGAAGCCACTGGAGGACGCGCTGACTGGGCACCGGAAGCCAAGTGGGTGGGGTTCCGCCAGGGTCCGCGTTGTCAGTCCCCTCTGGTGATCTCGTTGTCCCTTCTCTGCCAGGCAACATGTCGGAAGGAAACGCCGCCGGCGAGCCCAGCACTCCGGGAGGGCCCCGACCCCTTCTGACCGGGGCCCGGGGGCTCATCGGACGGCGGCCGGCGCCCCCCCTCACCCCCGGCCGCCTTCCCTCCATCCGTTCCAGGGACCTCACCCTCGGGGGAGTCAAGAAGGTACCCAACGGCGCGTTTCCAAAGAAACTCACCTACTTTGAATTCCAAGCCCCGGGATTCAACTGATGTTCATGTAGGGCCTACTGTGTGTCTGGAGTATCGTTGGGCCTCACGCCTACCCTCTAAATTCTAGGGAGCCTGTCCTACCTTCAAATCTAGGTACTGAGTACAGATGTTGAAATGATTCTCAGAGGTGGTTGAAGGACAGAGAGTCCTAATTAGTTAACGTTGTTCAAAAGCAACTTGAACAGTGTTTCGTTACTTTTATTGTGTGTTTGGACATCTTTAAGAAACCCATGAAAGCCGGGTGGACATAAACCTGGCAGTCTTAGAGGGTTCAGAATTCAACATCTCAGTGTGCAGACTTCTTATCTAGAGTATGATGAGCATTTGAGGCTCTGGTCTCTCCCATGTGCATATGACTGGATGTCAAGAGTGATGAAAAGGGGTGGGGTCGGGATGGCAGAAGAATAAAGCAGTCAGTTTTTAAAAACCTAACTTTGTGGCTGGGCGCCATGGCTCATGCCTGTAATCCCAGTACTTTGGGAGGCTGAGGTGGGCGGATTACTTGAGGTCAGGAATTTGAGACCAGCCTGGCCAGTGAAACCCCATCTCTACAAAAAATACAAAAATTAGCTGGGTGTGTCTCTAATAAAAATACAACAATTAGAAGTGTGGTGGCAGCTGTCTGTAATCCCAGCTACTCAGGAGGCTGAGGCAGGAGAATCACTTGAACCTGGAAGGCAGAGGTTGGAGTGAGCTGAGATCATGCCATTGCACTCCAGCCACAGCAACAATAGTGAAACTCCGTATAAAAAGAAAAAAAAAAAAAACACCTAACTTTGCCTTGGCAAATTGTGACAGTCTATAATCCCCTGATTGAGAGTGCTGGCAGATCTGTGGTCTTCCCTACTTAGGTCTTGCTGCTACAGCTGTTGCCTCATGATACTGACTGGTCTCTATAGCAGTTTTAAGATAAGAGGTGAGACTAGAGAAATTCTTTTGCTTTTAGAAGTCCCAGAGGCTATTCTTTCAGAGGCAGAACCTAAGGCTGCTGGTTAAAAATGAGTTTTGGTGCCTCTTTCTTTTATGTGTAACTCCAGTGCCACCACACCATGACATTCCTTCTTTTCAGTCACATGTCTGTCTCTGTAAAGCGGACAGCACTGTGGAATGTGCCAAAGACAACCATGTTGGCCTTGGTCAGTAGACAATGCCCTTTGGGAATTTTTATTTTCCTCTGTACTTTGGGGTCAGAACCTAACACATCGGTGACTCCTGTATTTTGCTTTCAGAAAACCTTCACCCCAAATATCATCAGTCGGAAGATCAAGGAAGAGTAAGTAGCTAGGCCTTCTGAATACTTGCCCCTTATTTAGTTTCTCTGAATATGGGGCTTTGGGGGGAGTAACTAGATTTGTGGCTCTGATATTTGAATTTATGTTTTTAGTTCTTTTCACTAGTGATTTTCAATCCTGGCTTCTAGGTGATTCTAATTTGCAAGTTAAAAAAAAATACTGGTGTCTAGGGCTCCATCTCTAGAAATTGTGATTTAATTTGTTGGCAGTAGAATGGAGTGATTCTCTTTGATGGCCAGAGTTGAGAGCCACTGGTTTAAATAAAGATGTATCACACTTTCCCTGAAGTTTCTTTGGATTTCTGCCTTCCTGCTTTCAGTCCCAATGCAAAAATAAAAATAAAAAATCTACATTTTTGGACAAGGTAAAGTAAAGCAAACTGAAAAAAATCCTGCCTCATTAAGGAAGTGAGAAAAGTGCTAGAATTAGGATTGGATTCTGCTTCTCATAGTGTAATTATTGGCTCAGACTCTCCACTGTCTTGGAGTGAGGTGGTATGGGAGATTAAGGCCAGTTTTCGGAGACACAGTGAGTGAGTTGTTTCCCTTAATCCGTTCTCTTTTCCAGGCCCAAGGAAGAAGTAACTGTCAAGAAGGAGAAGCGTGAAAGGGACAGAGACCGACAGCGAGAGGGGCATGGACGAGGACGAGGCCGCCCAGAAGTGATCCAGTCCCACTCCATCTTTGAGCAGGGCCCAGCTGAAATGATGAAGAAAAAAGGTACAAAGAAGGAATCAGTAGTGAATTTCAGTTCAGACTGCCCAAGAGAAGGGCAAGAGCAGTGGAATTTCCGTACTCCCAGCTCAGTTTTCCTTGCTGTTGGCATCTTCCTGATTGATTCCTAGTGACCCAGGTGATTTCCCACAGGAAACTGGGATAAGACAGTGGATGTGTCAGACATGGGACCTTCTCATATCATCAACATCAAAAAAGAGAAGAGAGAGACAGACGAAGAAACGAAACAGATCTTGCGCATGCTGGAGAAGGACGATGTGGGTACCAGGAGGCTGGGGGAAGGGGCTTCTTTGCGGCTGTAGAACAGGGCTTCTGGGGAGCCAGGTGACGGGCAGAAGAGCTCACTGATGTCCTGGAATCTGGGGAGCAGCAGGAATCTTTGGTTAGAAAGGAACTAAAGCAGACGTCGATCCAGGTGCGTGTGCTAGCAGGCTGGATGACCCCAACTCTTTTCGGCAGTTCCTCGATGATCCCGGGCTGAGGAATGACACTCGAAATATGCCTGTGCAGCTGCCACTGGCTCACTCGGGATGGCTTTTTAAGGAAGAAAATGACGAACCAGATGATAAACCGTGGCTGGCTGGCTCCAAGGAAGAGGACATGGAGGTGGACGTACCTGCTGTGAAAGGTACTCTGTGTGAACTTCTCATCTCCAATTCCATGGCTACTCCCAGGAATCCCTGGCATCAGGCATCCCTTGCATGGGGCCCTAACTGCTGCTTATGAGCAGGTCCTCCCTTGCCGGCTGTAAGATACATGAGCTAAACAGGTGCTTGATTCTCCTTCACAGAGGGTTCACGTGTTGACGTGGAACAGTGGGCCCAGCCTCAGATGTCCTTTTTTAGTTAAGTCACTCGAGACTTAAACATGTTGTCTTGTGCCCCTCTCTATAACCAGTCCCTCTTTCCTACTCCCTGGCTAAGTGATAGCGGAGTAGATGGGGACAAAGGGCTAGTAACAGTGAGCTGGTGTGGAGGGTGGTCACATGATAGCCTTCCATTTCAATCACCCGGGCAGTGAAAGAGGAGCCTCGAGATGAGGAGGAGGAGGCCAAGATGAAGGCTCCTCCCAAAGCAGCCAGGAAGACCCCAGGCCTCCCGAAGGACATATCCGTGGCAGAGCTGCTCAGGGAGCTGAGCCTCACCAAGGAGGAGGAACTGCTGTTTCTCCAGCTGCCAGACACCCTCCCTGGCCAACCGCCCACCCAGGACATCAAGCCCATCAAGACAGAGGTGCAGGGCGAGGATGGCCAGATGGTACTCATCAAGCAGGAGAAGGACCGGGTATGCCCAGGCAGACGCATGCAGGAATAGAGGCGGGGATTGGGAGGGGAAGTGTAACCTGTAGTGGGAAGCAAAGCCATGCCACCCTGGCTGAAATTGGACAATAATGGTTGGTTATTCTTGGGGCCTGCAAGAGCCATGGGGCTTTGTGCCTCCAACCTTAATTGTGTTTGTATGTGGGGTGGGTGTGTGTTTCATTCTTATAAGGAAATACTTTAAACACATGAGAACATGTGGCCAGGTTTGGTGGCTCATGTCTCTAATCCCAGCACTTTGGGAGGCTGAGAGAGGATCACTTGAGGCCCGGAGATTGAGACTGGCCTGTGCAACATGGTAGAGAACCGCATCTCTACCAAAAGAATATATAAAATAATTAGCCAGGCATGGTGGCATGTGCCTGTAGTCTCCGCTACTTGGGAGGCTGAGATGGGAGGATGGCTTGAGCCCAGAATGCAGAGGTTGCAGTGAGCCAAGATCACACCACTGCACCCCAACCTGGGCAACAGAGCCAGACCTTATCCCCCAAAAAAGAGAGAACATAAACTGCTGTGTACCAGAAACTAAACTTCACCAGTTACTGATATTTTGTCCGTTTATATATTTGTTTGTTGTGGGTTTTGTATTTTAACCATGGCAGACAGCCCTAGGAGAAGGCACTCTTTGGAGAGCTCATTCTGACCTTTGCTGTGCCTATTGGGGGTAGAAGGGGTGCATAAAAGATGGAGGAAAGAGCTCCTAGCCCAGTGTCCATCCTCTGGCTTTCTCCACAGGAAGCCAGACTGGCAGAGAATGCTTGTACCCTGGCTGACCTGACAGAGGGTCAGGTTGGCAAGCTACTCATCCGCAAGTCTGGAAGGGTGCAACTCCTCCTGGGCAAGGTGACTCTGGACGTGACCATGGGAACCGCCTGCTCCTTCCTGCAGGTAAGAGCCTCCCTAGGGCCAGAGAGGGAGCCTTTAAGGAGTGGAGGAGGGTTGAAGTGCCGGTGCTAAATAAGGGAGGGGGTTCCTGGGAGTATCACATTCCCATTCACAGCTCTACACACCGTGCACGTGATTGTGGTTCTCATCACCGTCTCTGTCGATTGGCAGGAGCTGGTGTCCGTGGGCCTTGGAGACAGTAGGACAGGGGAGATGACAGTCCTCGGACACGTGAAGCACAAACTTGTATGTTCCCCTGATTTTGAGTCTCTCTTGGATCACAAACACCGGTAAAATGAGCAGATGGAGGAGGACGGCGCCTGTGCCCACGGCTGCTGCCTGCTCCAGACATTTTGTTCTTGAATCTGTGAGACCCAAAAGGGGCCCACTGAGCCCACCCACTCCAGCCTTTGGCACCCATTGTCCCAGATTCTCCCAGGCTTCCTCCCACAGCAGCTGTGAATGGCACAGTGACCTTCCCGCAGCGTGGAGTTGGCATATCCTTGCTGCTGGGGACTTGGCCCTGCTATTTATTTTTATATTTATGTCTTAATCTCTTCCACTGATGCATCCTACCAAGGTAGGTGGGGAGGGTCTGTGGGAAGGGGCTGGCTTCTCCTGGGGGCTGTTGGGCTGCAGGGGCAGAAGTGAGAGAACTGCAGCTTCTGCTGATGCTCCGTCCCTCCTCCTGGAAGCAGCATAAGAGAGGAAGCAAGGATTGAGTCTGAGACTTAAGCACTTGGTCCCAGCTTGCCAGTTCCTGGTTCTGCGTCCTTGAGCAAACTACCTAACCTTTCTGAGCCTCCTATTCATCATCCGACATGAGCATGAGCAGGTTCTCCCTTTCCGACTGTGAGATACATGAGCTGAAGAAAGATGCTCGATTCTCCCTTGCAAAGGGTTCATGTGTTGACATGGAGCAGTGGGCCCAGCCTCAGATGTCCCTTTTTTAGATAAGTCATGGGATACTTGAATGTGTTGTCTCTTGCCCCTCTCTATAACCAGTACCTCCTTCCCACTCCCTGGCTAAATGACAGTGGAGCAGACGGGGCCAAAGGGCTGGTATAACAGTGAGCTGGTATGGATGGTGGTCACGTGATAGCCTTCCGTTTCTATCACCCAGGCAGTGAAAGAGGAGCCGTGAGATGAGGAGGAGGAGGCCATGATGAAGGCTTGGGGATGATACCTACCTCCCAGGGTTGGCGTGAGGATTCATGGGCTATTATAGATGAAAACCCCTGCACAAGGCCGGAACCAGTAGGCACTCAATAAACGTTCGTGTCCTTTTTCTCTACCTGAGTCTATTTTCAAACAAAATAGAGATTCCAGGTCTCAGAAGCAGTGACTAGAGCTGTTCCCGTCCTGTCTCTTGCCCCTTCCTGCTTTATATCCAGCCCTCACCCTGGGCCTGATGCCCTAAATTTACAGGGTCAGGCTGTTCTATTCCTTTTTCTCCTGGTACCTCTTAGCCAGGTGCTTCATGTGTGAGTTGCTATAATAGCTGCGGGTCATAGGAAGAGGTCAGAGACCCCTCTCAGCACCCTTCAAAAGCCTTTGGGGGACATGGTGTGCCAAGGATGTGTTCTTGCACTCTTACCTTTGCAGTTACTACTCATGTATGAGCCGAAGTCAAATATTGCTAACAAAAAACTAAACCCTTGGTAAGAGAAGTTAGGGGTGTATTGAACAGTGGCCTCTTTGACACTTGGCTGATGATGCCCACTTCAGAAACTTCAGGATCAGAGGCCTCCCTCTGTCTCCTGTCCTAGCACTGCCAGAGCCATCTACTCAGTGTCATTTTTTTGGGACTGTGATCTTGTTCCCTTTACTCGGTCATCGTACCGTGTTGTCCCTGGAGGAACAGCTTCTCCTCCTCTGTCTTGACAGTAGGGCGGAGGTTTTCCCTGGTTCAGGTGGGGAGATGTTTGCGGGTTAGAGAAAGGCCTCATGCAGTGGCATGTGTGGCTGTTAGACACGGATGGCACAACTTCCCTTTGCTGGCGTTGTGGCACATGGCCTCAGGGGACACGATGAACCACAGGGGCTCAGGAAAAACTGCTTCCCGCCCACTTCCATCCCCGATTTCTAGTGGCCCCTTAGATTTTGGGTACATCTTCCTTCAGGCTCACCTTCCTTCTTTTCAAAGCTCCTCAAGCCTGTTACTCATTTGTCAAGACTGGGCTTTTCCTACAAAGCCCTCAACCTGCCTGCCTAGCAGCTGTGAGGCTAACTGAATATTCGGTGACCACATCACCCTTTCTGAAACTGAAGCACATCTCAGCTCCATCAGATAGTATGGTTCTGGGCTCTTCTCATTGTAGAGAACTGGAGCAGAAAGGGTTCCTTGGAAACGTGTGCTGGGAAGCCCAGTTCGGTCGAAGGCTAACCTTTGATTAGCTCTGGGCTCCAGCCCTTCCTTCCTTTAAGTAGCTGATGCACTGCCAGCCGGTCTTCATTCTCATCCTCTCTTTCTGTTGTGTTTCTTTGGTTCAGAAATACTCTCTTCTGCTTTTTTTGGATGAACTCAATGGCCCAATGTTAGATATTGGGGATTTTTCAATTTTAGTTTTCTGACTCTTCCAAGAAAGTTTGAGAAAGAGCATGCACTGCTTTCGTGTTAATTTCTCCTGTTCAGATGTCTTGGCTTGAACCTTGTGACTCTGCATCAAAGTCCACACAGCCTGTCTGTAGATCCCTGATGCACAAATTAGGTCTCATCAGTAAGTGTGGGCAAAGAGAGGAGTGTCTGCTTTCTTGGTCAGGCTCTGAGGCATGCGTTTCTACCAAGGAATATGTACAAATGGCAGAGGAGAAAAGCCCAAAGCCAGATTCATGCATGAGTGCAAGTGGATGCAAATTTGCTGCTAACTGCATCATGCATACACCTTTTGTTAAATAGAGAAAGAAGGGACAATAGGCTTGTGCACTTTTCTAACTACATGATTAAGTGGCAGAGTCTGGGCTGTCGAGTCATGGTTGGGTTTGAATCTGACTCCACCAGTGAACTTTGGGTTGGAAAAAATCACTTAACCCTCTTTAAGCTTGATTTTATTTATTTTATGTAAGAATGAGACCGTAGTGACTTTTTTCTGATAGGATTGCTTTTAAATTAGAGTAAACAGGAGGCATGTATTCAGTGCCAGACAGATAATTGCTTATAACAGAATGTGATCAGCACGAGTAACAGAAAATTAGCCGGACGGTGGCTTAAGCAATGAGAATGCTTATCTCACGTAGCAAGAAGTCTGTAAATAGATGGTTCTAGAGTTGGTGGAAGCCAAAATGTCATCGGGATTTCCTTGGAACCGTTCGCTCTGCCATCCTCAGTGTTGCATTGTGGCTGCTCCTGCGTCAAGCATCATTCTCCAAATGACGGTGCGCACAGCCAGAGTGGACAGTGGTGCAGGCGCGTTCTCATTCTGCTCTGCCCTTCTCCGGGAAGAACCGTCAGCAGCTCCAGCAGCCTCGCCCCCATCTCTTTATAGAGTGGGGCCACATGCCCACTCTTGGACCAGGCACTGGCAAAGGGGGATGAGTGGACTAGTGTATCCCCTGGCATGGAGCACACTGTCACCCTAGAGCTGGGGTTTTGTTGGTAGGGAAGAAGCTGGAGTGGCAGTTGGATAGACCATTCATAGTAGCTGCTGCCATGTTCAAAAAATACTACAATGTGAAATCATGAAGTATTCATCTCGGCAGAACTTTTTAAAATGTTCAGTCACCTTTTATTCTACTAAAATCAATTTTAACATTTTAGTGTATATTATTTTAGATTCGGGAGGTACATGTGCATGTTTGTTTTTTGTTTTATTCTGTTTTGTTTTTTGAGATGTAGTCTCATTCTGTCACCCAATCTAGAGTGCAGTGGCGTGATCTTGTCTGAGTGCAACCTGTGCCTCCCAGGTTCAAGTGATCCTCCCACCTCAGCCCCTCAAATAGCTGGGATTGCAGGTGCCCACCACCACACCTGGCTAATTTTTGTATTCTTAATAGAGACAGGGTTTCACCACATTGGCCAGGCTGGTCTCGAACTCCTGACCTCAAGTGATCCACCCACCTTGGCCTCCCAAAGTGCTGGGGTTACAGGTGTGAGTCCCCGCGCCCGGCCCCATGTGCATATTTGTGTATATTGCTTACTGGTGGGGGTCGGGCTTCCGTTGCACCCGTCACCCAAATCATGAGCATTGTACTCAGGTAACTTGTCAGCTGTTGGCCTCCTCCCACTCATCCCATTTTGGAGTGCCCAGGGTTTGTTATTTCCATCTTTATGTCCATATGTACCCTTTATTTAGCTCCCACTTATAAGTGAGAACATGTGCAATTTGATTTTCTGTTTCTAAGTACACTTAGGATAATAATCTCAAGTTCCATCCACGTTGCTGCAAAGGACATGATTTCATTATTTTTTATGACTCCTCGTGTCTTATTTCAATCTCTAAAATTTTTTAAGTTATTTATAATGATATAAATTATGTGGTTTAAATTATGTGATATAAATTAGGCAACGACTCACACCCATGATCCCAGTACTTTGAGAGGCTCACATGGGTGGATCACCTGAGGTCAGGAGTTTGAGACCAGCTTGGCCAACCTGATGAAACCCCATGTCTACTAAAAATACAAAAAATTAGCCGGGCATGGTGGTACATGCCTGTAATCCCAGCTATTTGGGAGGCTGAGGCAGGAGGATTACTTGAACCCAGGAAGCGGAGGTTGCAGCGAGCCTAGATCATGCCATTGCACTCCAGTTTGGGGAACAAGAGCAAAACTCTGTCTCACTCAAAAGTATATACAATTCTTTGGTCCCAGCTACTCGGGAGGCTGAGATGGGAGGATCACTTGAGTCCAGGAGTTCAATACCAGCCTGGGCAACATAATGAGACCTTGTCTCTGAAAAATAAATAATACATACCCACATCTGGACATATCCAGTTCTTCCATGTTAATGAGTATTTTGTGTTTCACATACTTCCAAATTAGCTGAAGGAATTAAAAGGTAGCATCTTTTTTTTTTTTTTTAAGATGGAGTCTTGCTCTGTCACCCAGGCTAGAGTGCAGTGGCCTGATCTCAGCTCACTGCAACCGCTGCCTCCCAGGTTCAAGCGATCCTTCTGCCTCAGCCTCCCAGGTAGCTGGGATCTACAGGTACTTGTCACCACGCTTGGCTAATTTTTGTATTTCTAGTAGAGCTGGGGTTTCACCATGTTGGCCAGACTGTTCTTGAACTCCAGACCTTGTGATCCGCCTGCCTCAGCCTCCCAAAGTGCTGGGATTACAGGCGTGAGCTACTGAACCCAGCCAAAGGTAGCATCTTTTAATCCTTGGAACCCCCTGCAACGTGGTCTGATTGAATTGGGCAGTCAGCAATAGGCTCTTCAAAGGAAAAGAGTCTTCTTCCTTAGGACAGTGCACAGTGAAAGGGCGGCACCCACGCTGTTCATCCAGTGCTCCAGCCCCCAGTCCTGGTGTTGGATACTTCCACATTTGGGGCATTTCCCCTTGAGATGGCTGTGGCTAGTGACAGATTATGTGAACACCTCCTCTTGAATTGTGGTTCACCTGCACAAGGCCCCACCAAAGTTCTACAGGTAAAGCACGGGGCCCAGACGGGGCTCGGGTCTTAGGGGTGTCATCTGAAAACAGAGATGGTGATGGGATGCCAGGAGCCCCTCTGCGTGACCACCTTCTGCCTCAGCTCTTCTAAAGCATTTGTTCTGTTTCCTTTCATTGGGGTAACCACTGATCTGTCTCCCCAAAAACAGAGTCAGAATTTGAACAATTTGGTTCATCTACAGTTAAGACCTAGTCAGAAAAAAAAATGCAGTCTTACATCTTGAGAAAGCTTACACGAAAAAGAAAAATGCAGTTTTGATCACTGTTGGCCTGCAGATTGTATCTTATTTATTTTCCGGGGTTCACTGGACAAGCAGAAACCACTCTAGGTATTCAAAGCCAAAAGAGTTAATACAGGAAGATAAGTTTATAGACTCCTTGGAAGTCTGCAGGAGTGAGCCATAGGTTGAGCATCCAGGAATCAAAACCCCATAGAACACATGGTGAGGGAGCTGCACCCTCTGCCATAGTCAGGAATGTGGAGACTCTGGATTTGGACTGAGTTCCAGAACACAACACACTGCCACAGCTGCCAGCCAGGGCTGAGGGAATCCCACCACCTCAGCTGTCTCTGGAGAACCACACAGCTGTAGGTGGACCCTGGCATACTGAAGAAAGTGCCTGCTGTGTGCTAGGTGCTGCTGCAGGAGTTAGGACACGGCCGTGGTTAAACAAAAGCCTGTGTCCTGCGGGAGCCTGCACTCTAGTGAGGAGATGGGATAAGCATATGGAAGGAAGCTGCAAGGTGACAAGAGTTGGAAAACTTGCAGGGAGTGGAGGATTCTGGGTGGTGGTGGGCATGATGCAGCAGGTGGCGTAGGCCTCCCTGAGCAGGTATCCTTTGAGGAAGTGAACCAGTGGGATCAGAAGCAGGTAGGGAGAGTGCTCGGGGCTGAGCGAAGAGTGAGACAAAGATTGGTTGAAGCTGAGGGAGTGAGAGAGGTGGGACCTGGTCCTGGAGGGCTTTTCGGCCACCATAGGGACCTTGGCTTTTTAAAGTGACCTGGTGAGCTGGCTGTGGTGTGGAGATGAGGCAGGAAGCAGGGCTGATGGACTCTCTGGGCAGTGGGTGGCAGTGGCTTGGCCAGGCCGCTAACAGCAGAGGTGCTGGGAAGCGATTGGATTCTAGATACTAATTTCAAGGGTAGCACCACCATGATCCACTGATAGATTCAGTGTGAGGTGTGAGAGAGAAGAGTCAGGCTCACTCCATAGCTCTCGCAGTGGAAAACGGCCGGAATGAAGAGGATGGCCTCAAGTTTACCTCCTCATTTGAAATCTCAACTGGTAAGATCTCAGGCATGCCCAGAAGGCTAGCACAAGAGATTTAGGGAAATGTGGGCATTTCGCTTTCTGGCCCCTGTGGTTCAGGTTCCATCTTACAAAGCGGTGAGGGAGTGGAGTGGGTGGGGGATGCCACCCAGCCATATTCACGAGAGTTGGCATAAGGGTTCACAGTTTGAGTGAAGCTTCCTGAGACTGCTGTGCTGCCAACACAGTTCTCTCCAGTTCATTCCCTCAAAACAGTATATCCCCAATGAAAGCACACCCAGTACCTAGACAAGCCGTATTCATTGTGGCTCTCAGACCTTTCCCTAGGGCAAGATGATCACAAGAATTCTTGTAGAACCATCTCTTACGTTGTACAACTCAATTTTAATGGTTATATTGGAATCTATCTTCATACTATAAAAATTCACCCAAGTGATCTCCCACTTCTGGGACATTTGGTTTTTTCTAGTTTTTCATCATTTAAAAAAAGATGTGACCTGGCGTGGTGGTGGCTCACACCTGTGATCCCAGCGCTTTGGGAGGCCGAGGCTGGTAGATCACTTGAGCTCAGGAGTTTGAGACCAGCCTGGACAACATGGCTCTACAAAAAATACAAAAATTAGCTAGGTGTGATGGCTCGTGCCTGTATTCCCAGCTACCTGGGGGGCTGAAGCGGGAGGGTTGCAGTGAGCTGAGACGAGATTGCACCACTGCACTCCAGCCTGGGTAACAGTGAGAACTTTTCTCAAAAAAACTTTAAATAAACCTGTTAACTTGTTACCAGTATCCTCAATTATTTCCTTAGGATTCACTATTTAAAATGGTTTTCCTGACCAGCCTGGGCAACACAGCAAGATTTGGTCTCTAGGGAGGAAAAAATTGTTTTAATCACCTGGGCGTGGTGGTATGAGCCTACAGTGCCAGCTACTCTGGAGGCTGAGGTGCAAGGATCAGTTGAGCTCAGGAGTTTGCAGAGTCCGAGTCTATGGGATTTTTAAAGCTTTTTATTCACATGTTCATCAGCAGTGCATTTGTAAAGTTAAATGTGTAAGTTTCCATTTTTAAACTATACAAATGTTAGGCTGGGCACAGTGGCTCCTGCCTGTAATCCCACACTTTGGGAGGCCGAGGTGGGTGGATCACTTGAGGCCAGGAGTTTGAGACCAGCCTGGTCAACATGGCGAAAGCCTGTCTCTACTAAAAATAAAAGATTAGCTGGGCCTGTGGTAGCATACACCTGTAATCCCAGCTACTCAGGTGACTGAGGCATGAGAATTGCTTGAACCCAGGAGGCAGAGGTTGCAGTGAGCCAAGATCACACCACTATACTCCAGCCTGGGTGACAGAGTGAGAATCTGTCTCAAAAAAAAAAAAAAAAAAAAAAAAAAGTAATACACTACTCAGTAGCGTGCATGTGCGGACACACACACGTAATACACTGCTCAGTAGGAGACCTGGCCTGTAATTGGCCCTCTGGATGGGTGCCTGTCTTCATTAAAGAGCTGGAAGAGCTAGAACACACAGCTCCCACAGTTGAGTCATGTGTTCCAAAAGTTAGTTGTGTTTTTCTGCAATTAACTGTTAATAATTACATAGTTTAAACTTTATACAAACCAATAAAATATGGGGACTAAAAATTTTACTGTTGAAAATATGGTAAATGCATAACCTTTATTAAACATATAAACTGTGTGCTGAAGAAAAAGTTCTCTCTACGGAAACTAAGATCAAGGCTTTGACAAGATTAAAGGTGAGGCTGGGCATGGAGGCTCATGCCTGTAATTTCAGCACTTTGGGAGGCTGAGGCAGGCAGATCACTTGAGGTCAGGAGTTCGAGACCAGCCTGGCCAACATGGGGAAACCCCGTCTGTACTAAAAATGCAAAAATTAGCCAGGTGTGGTGACACACACCTGTAATCCCAGCTACTTGGGAGACTGAGACAGGAGAATCACATGAACCCGGGAGGTGGAGGGTGCAGCAAGCTGAGATCATTCTACTGCCCATCAGCCTGGGCAATGGAGCAAGGCTCTGTCACACACACAAAAAAGGTGATAGAGGCTGTTGGTTGTTCAGTATCTATCCACTCTTACCTTCTTCCATGATAATGAACCTTGACTTTTAGGAGGGCACATATCACTCAATACGAAGACCACATTTACTCAGCCTCTTTTGAGGGCAGGGATGACTCTGTCATTACTTTCTGGACAATGTTATGTAATCATAAACATTATGGGGCAGTGCTAAGGTTTGAATGTTTGTGACCTTCCAAAATTCATGTTGAAATTTAGTCCCCAATGCAATAGTTCTAAGAGGTGGGGCCATTAGGAAGTGATCAGACTGTGGGGGCTTCTACCTCGTGGATGGGATCAGTGCCCTCATAAAAGGGCTTGCGGGAATGTTTGTCCCTTTTCTGTCTTCCACCATGTGAGGACACTGCAACAAGGGGTCATGCTTGAAGCAGAGAGGGCGAGCCCTCAACAGCCACTGGATCTGCTGGCATCTTCATCGTGGACTTCCTAGCCTCCAGAACTGGGAGAAATACATTTCTATTTACAAATTACCCAGTCTGTGGTATTTATAACAGCACCCAGATGGACTAAGACAGGGAGCTCCCAGGAGCTTTCCCTAAAGGAGACGTGATGCATGCCCCTGTTACTTCGCAGGGGTGGGGGAAATATGAACCTTTAAAGATTTATTAAAAAAAAAAGAAAACCATAAACTACCATTCTCCTTGTCTGTTTACTCTCCCACTCCCCAGGGAGTACTGCTTAACACCTTTTCCTATGTCCTCAAGCCTCCTACGCCTCTCCCCAGTTCTCCTTCTCAGCCGAGGACACTGGTTATTGCCTTACAAAAATAGAAGCAGTCGACCCAGTGTGGTGGCTCATACCTGTAATCCCTGCACTTTGGGACGCCGAGGCGGGTGGATCACCTGAGGTCAGGAGTTCAAGACCAGCCTGGCCAACATGGTGAAACCCCTGTCTCTATTAAAAATACAAAAATTAGGTGAGTGTGGTGGCGCACACCTGTAGTCCCAGCTACTCAAGAGGCCAAGGCACGAGAATCACTTGAACCCGGGAGGCAGAGGTTGCAGTGAACCAACATCACACCCCCGCACTCCAGCCTGGGTGACAGAGCAAGACTGCGTACCGCACCCCCCTCCCCCCAAAAAAGAAAATAGAAGCAATCAGGGAGGGTGTGTTTCCCACTACAACATCTTGAGTCTGTGTTCTGCTTCCTGTTCTTGCCTCCTGTTGCTGTGGATGAACTGTCTGCTCCTCCCTGAGACCAGACCCTTCAGTGAGCCTTAGATTCCATTCTCCCTTGTCCACTCCAAGATATGGCTCCAGCAAACACCTCCCTCACCCACTCACCCACACATACTGATCCCCCTCTATTAGGCCAGCCCCACAGGACGCAAAACAGTGGTCCCTCCTTACCTGCAGGGAACAATTTCGAAGACTCCCAGTGGATGTTTGAAACTGGAAAGCACTGAGCCCTAGATATAGTATGCTTTTTCCTACTCATACATACCTATGATAAGGTTTAATGTGTAACTTAGCACAGTAGGAGATTAACAGCAGTAAGAAAAGAGAACAATTATAACAAATACTGTAATGAAAGTTACATATTGATTTGCAGTAGCTTAAAAAACAAGTTACAGAAATGTGGTTCTCAGTATCTTAATGTGTTATACTCATCCTTCTTGCGATGATGTGAGATGGTACAATGCCTTTGTGATGAGATGAAGCAAGGTGAATGGCATAGGCATTGGGGTGTAGTGTTAGGCTACTACGGACTTTTGTAGATACATCAGTGGAGGATTGTCTGCTTCAGGAGATCCTGCACCGCTGAGCCATGACAATGTGGAGGGTTTATGTCAGGGGCTATGTGTGTGCCTCACCTTTCCTGGTATTTCCTCATCTCTCCAGCTCTAAACATGGAATGCCCAGGGCTCAAGCCTTGCAACGTTTCTCTTGTCCATCTACCCTCCTTCCCTCAGCAATCTCATCCAGAATCATGGCTTTAAACTTTCTCTGTCTAGTGAGCTGTGATCACACCACTGCACTCCAGCCTGGGTGACAAAGCAAGATCCTGTTTCAAATAAAAGGAGAAAGAGGGAGTGGGTGGACGGCTCACTGCAGCCTCAACTTACGAGACTCAACAATCCTCCCTCATCAGCCCCCTGAGTAGATGAGATTATGGCTAATCTAAAAAAGAAATTTTAGAGGCAAGGCTGGCCTTGAACTCCTGGGCTCAAGAGATCCTCGCACTTCAGCGTCCCGAAGTGCTGAGATTATAGGCGTAAGCCACCACACCCCACATCTCTCTCCCTTTAAGAGGTCCAGTTACCTCTTTGAAAATTAGAATGGACTCAGCTTTTTCCCTTACTGTTAGTAGTTACTAAATAAAATCTGTCTTCACTGCTTTAACTGGTGTCTGGCTTTTAATTTTTAATTTTTTTTAAGAGATGGAGTCTCACTCTTATCACCCAGTCTGCAATGCAGTGGTGTGGTCATTGCACACTGCAGCCTTGACCTCCTGAGTTCCAGTGATTCTCTTGCCTCAGCCTCCCAAGTAGCTGGGACTAGACAGGCACACACTACCATGCCCGGCTGATTTAAAAAAATTTTTTTTTGTAGAGACAAGGGTCTCACTATGTTGCCCAGGCTGATCTCAAACTCCAGGCCTCAAGTGATTCTCCTCCCTCAGCCTCCCAAAGTACTGGGATTACAGTCATGAGAAACTGTGCCTGCCCTGGCTTTGTCTGTCTATCTTTGACAATTCTAACAAACTTCCTATCTTGAGACAATTAGGGACATTTGTATATTGACTAGATATTTGATAATATTAAATGATTGTTGTTCATTCTTTCTGTAATAATGGTGTTGTGGTTACGTTTTTCAAAATAATCCAAAGAAATGTATCCAGACTATTAGCATTTCTCCCCACTACCACTCTTGGCCAAACATCCTTTTATCAGATTTTTACATTTGCCTCTTTTTAAATTTTTTTTTGGAGACAGAGTTCAGCATGTTGCCCAGGCTGATCTCAAACTCCTGCTGAGCTTAATCAATCCTCCCGCCTCGGCCTCCCAAAGTGCTGGGATTACAGGCATGAGCCACTGTGCCCGGCCCCATTTGCCTCTGCAATGATACCTCACCCCCTCCTACCCACCGCCAGTCTGTTCGGAAGGTAGCGTGGGGTCCCTGGGGCCTCACGTCGCACTCTCCTCCTGGGGCATCCCCATCCAGTCGCACAGGCCTTGCTACTTTTGTCACACAGTGGGCGGGGGGTGCAGGGCTCTCGCATCGTGTTCCCCTGCCTGCCACTTGCTTTCCCCACATAGTTGCATGTCTTCCTTCCCCCATTCCTTCAGGCCTCTGAGACTTTCCTGACGATCCTACATAAATTCGTAAACCTCCATCCCTGACACTTTAAAAAATTTTTTTTTAATTGTTATTTTTGTGAGACAAAGTCTCACACTATCACCCGGCCTTATTTTTCTTTTTGGCTTTATCTTTTTTTTTTTTTTTTTTTTTTTGGCTTTTTAAAATCTTCATTGTATTGGACATCTCTGTGACCCTTTGCACATCTTCTCAGTCTTACCTGTCTCTTTATTTAGCCAGCACTGTACTGACCAGTTCTCTGTGGGTACCCAGCAGGTCTACACAGACACAACCTGATAGAACCTAACTTGAGGCTTGCTCTATGCATCTTGTACCTTCTTCCCTCAGACTTTCATGTCGATGACAAGGTATGGAACAGGATGGGGACACCATGGTGCAACTACAAAGTACTGGGGCTTAACCCTCCTTGAGGTGCATCTTTGACCAAAGGAAAGGAGTCAATGGTACAAGCATCCTCCTTGCTTCTGTAGGATATGGGGTCTTGACATGGACTTAATATGGCTTCTCAAATGGTCCTGATGGATAGAGCAACCAGATTATTGTAGCAATGGCCAACTTCCTAATGTATCTTTGAATTAGCTCCCCCTCCCTGCCTGAATCATTCCCCTGTCCCTTACTCCTAGTACCTGGGATCACACTCTCCAGTAAAATACTTGCAGTAAACCTTTGTCTCAGGTCCTGCCTTCTGAGGATCTAGGCTAAGTCATCCATCTATTAGACACTTGTTATACCTTTATTCAGTCACTTACTACACTCATGATTCCTTTTTTCCCCCCAGACTTTTCTTCTGGGGGCATTTTTTCTTCTTCTTTCTTCTTTCTTCCTTCTTCTTCCTCTTCCTCTTCCTCTCCTTCTTCCTCTTGTTCCTCTTCTTCTTTTCTTCTTTTGAAACACAGTCTTGTTCTATTGCCCAGGCTGGAGCACAAAGGCATGATCTTGGCTCACTGTAAACTCCACCTCCTGAGTTGAAGCAATTCTCATGCCTCCGCCTCCCAAGTAGCTGGGATTACAAGCCTGCACCAGCATGCCCAGCTAATTTTTGTATTTTCAGTAGAGACAGGGTTTTGCCATGTTTCCCAGGCTGGTCTCAAACTCCTGGCATCAACTGATCTATCTGCCTAGGCTTCCCATAGTACTGGGATTACAGGGTGAGCCACATCACCTGGCCCATTTTTTCTGTATCTTCGTGTTTAGAAATTTCTTCAGAGAGGAATGAACGGAGATGTATAAGTGGAGGTGTTATGTAAAGGCATACTGTACTCGAAATCTGAAGACCTGCAGCAGGTTTAAATTCCAACTCTTGTTATAACTTTTTAAAAGATTGTGAAAATGTCAAAATGTACATGAATCAGGTTTTAATATACTGTATGATGGGTGGATGAAGCTGTCCATTGTACCATTTGTTTGAATTCTCAGGCATGGTTTGGCAGTGCAAGAACTCTGCAACATTAACAAATTCAGTAAAAAGTAAATATATGGGAAAAAGAGAAATTTCTTCAGAGAGGGTTTATTGGAGTAAATCTGTCAGTTTGTGTTTCTCTGAAAATGCTTTACTTTACCCTTGTTCTGGAAAGAAAATTCCACTGGATATACAATTTCTAGGTTGACAGGTTTTTTTTCCTTTAACCCTCAGGACTGTGGATATATTATGCCACTATCTTCCTGGATTTTTCCATTAATATTACTGTTATTGAGTCCACTTTTCACTCATATATAGGTAATGTGTTTTTTTCTTTATAACTGCTTTTCAAAATCATTTCTTTGCCGTTGGTATTCTGCAGTACAACGATGATGTACTAAGTGTAGATTTCTTTTTACTTCTCTGTTTCAGAGTCACTGGTCTTCTTGAAGCTAAAGATTTGTATCTTTCATCAAATCTAAAACGTTCTCAGCTATTAAATCTTTGAATATTGCCTTTCCTCTCTTTTCCGTATTATCTCCATCTCAAACTTTATTGGGCCTTTTAACTCTGTTCTCTGTGTCTCTCAGCCTCTCATATTTCCCCTCTTTGTCTCTGTGCTACATTCTAGGTACATATTTGAACTGATCCTTCTTTTCTGAAATCGGAGTCTTGCTCTGTTGCCCAGGCTGGAGTGCAGTGGCGCAATCTCAGCTTACTGTGACCTCCACCTCCCAGCAATTCTGCCTCAGCCTCCCAAGTAGCTGGGATCAAAGGCACCCACCAGCATGCCCAGCTATTTTTTTTTTTTTTTTTTTGTATTTTTAGTAGAGACAGAGTTTCACTATGTTGGCCAGGCTGGTCTCAAATGCCTGACCTCATGATCTACCCACCTCAGCCTCCCAATGTACTGGGATTACAGGCGTGAGCCACCGCACATGCCCTTCAGCTGATCTTGTAATTCATGATGTCTCCCTTTAGCTATGTCTATTCTCTTGTGTAATTTTCCTTTGAGTGTTTAATTTCTATTACATTATTCACTTTTAGAAGTTCTATTTTGGTTCTTTCCCAAACTTGCCTTATCAATTTTGGTTGCCTTTGCTCTTTATTTATTTATTTATTTTTTTGAGGCAGACTCTCATTCTGTTGCCTAGGCTAGAGTGCAGTGGTGCAGTCAGAGCTCAGTGCAGCCTCGACCTCCCAGGTTCAAGTGATCCTCCTACCTTAGCCTCCCAATTCCTGGCCAATTTTTTAAAAATTAATTTTTGTAGAGATAGGGTTTTGCCATGTTGCCCAGGCTGGCCCCAAACTCCTGAACTCAAGCAGTCTGCCCACCTCAGCCTTCCAAAGTGCTGGGATTACAGGCATGAACCACTGCACCTGGCCTGCCTTTGCTCATCTCTAATTGTTTCAATTGCCACTTTTATTTCTTGAAACAGTATGTTTATATTCCATGTTCAGTAATAATATTTCTGGATCTAGTTCTGTTCACTGTAGTTTCTGTCTGTTATTTGTGGTGTTTTTGTTTTGTTTGTTTTTGGTTTTTTGGTTTTCTTTTGATACAGAGTCTTACTCTGTTTCCCAGGCTGGAGTGCAGTGGCAAAATTTCAGCTCAGAACAACCTCCATCTCCCAGGTTCAAGCGATTCTCCTGCCTCAGCCTCTGAGTAGCTGGGATTACAGGCATGTGCCACCATGCCTGGCTAATTTTTGCATTTTTAGTAGAGATGGGGTTTTGCCATGTTGGCCAGGCTGGTCTTGAACTCCTGACTTCAAGAGATTTGCCCACCTCGGCCTTCCAAAGTGCTCTGTTTGTTTCTTAATGTGTGTTTTCCAAAAATACCTCTATTAAGATATATTTTACATATCATATAATTTATCCTATTCAATAATTTTTGGTAAATTTAATGAGTGGTACGAACATTGCCATAAATCAGTTTTTGAACATGTTCATTATCCTAATAAAAGCCCTCATGCTCATTTACAGTTCATCCTAATTCTCACTCCCAGCCCCAGGCAACCATTAGTTTACATTTTGTCTCTATAGATTTACCTTTTCTAGACATTTCACATAAATAGAATCACACAATATGTGGTCTCTTACGTCTGGCTTCTTTCATATACATCTGGCTTATTTCATATACGTCTGGCTTAACATATTTTTGGGGGTTCATCCATGCCATGGTGTAGTAGTTTGTTCCTTTTTATTGATGAATCCTTCCATTGTGTGAATATATACCACATCTTGTTTATTCATTTTTTTGTTGTCACTGGTTTTTTTTTGTTTGTTTTTTGGAGACAGTTTTGCTCTTGTTTCCCAGGTTGGAATGCAGTGGCGCTATCTTGACTCACTACAACCTTTGAACCCAGGTTCAAGTGATTCTCCTGCCTCAGCCTTGTGAGTAGCTAGGATTACAGGTGCCCACCACCACACCCAGCTAATTTTTTATATTTTTAGTAGAGATGGGATTTCATCATGTTGGCCAGGCTGGTTTCGAACTCCTGACCTTGGGTGATCCACTCACCTTGACCTCCCAAAGTGTGGGGATTACAGGCATGAGCCACTGTGTCCAGCCTCCTTTATTTATTTATTTATTTATTTATTTATTTTTTAACTTATCCCTATCGTTGAGCACACAAATTTCTATTTATTCATTTACCAGTTGATGGACATTTAGGTTAAGTTTTTGGCAATTATCAATAATGCTGCTATGAACATTTGCATGCAAGTTTTGTGTGGACATGTTTTCATTTTTCTTAGGTAGTTTCCAACAGTGAAGTTTTGGTTCTTACAGTAATTTTTTGTTTAACATTTTGGGAAACTGCCAAATGTTTCCTAAAGAGGCTGCATCATTGTACATTCCCACTGGCAATGTATGAGGGTTCCTGTTCCACCACATCCTTGCTGACATCTGTTATTCTATTAGTCAGCCAGGCCTGCCATAACAAATTACCACAGACTGGGTGGCCTGTGCAGCATATATTTGTTTTCTCACAGTTCTGGAGGCTACAATTCTATGATCAAGGTGCTGGCAAATTTGATTTCTGGGGAGTGCTGTCTTCCTAGCTTATAGATGGCCGCCATCTTGCTGTGTCCTCACATGGCCTTCTGTCTGTGCTTCCATGAAGAGAAAGGGTTAGAGACAGAGATCTCATGTCTCTTCCTCTTCTTCTAAGAACACAAATCCTATTAGATCAGGGCTCCTCCTTGCCTCATTTACCTTAATTATCTCCCTGCATACTCCATCTCCAAATACAGGGGATTAGGGTTTCAACATATGGTTTTGTGAGAGGAACACAATTCACTCCATGACATTTCTCCCTCTGTCCCCACCAAATTCATGTTCTTCTCACATGCAACACATTTGCCCCATCCTAACAGCCCTCAAAGTCTTATACCATTTCACTATCAATTGCAAGTCTAAGGTCTCTAGATCTAAATACAATAGGCCCTCCCTATCCGTAGGTTCTGCATCCATGGATTAAACCAACCACACATCAAAAATATTTTGAAAAAACAAAAGGATGTTTGCATCAGTATTGAACACATACAGACTTTTTTCTTATAATTATTCCCTAAACAATACAGTGTAACAACTATTTATATAGCATTTATACTGTATTTGGTAGTATAAGTTATCTAGAGAGGATTTAAAATATACAGGAAGATGTACATAGGTTATATGCAAATATAAAATACACCATTTTATATATGGGACTTGAGCATCTGTGAATCATGGTATCCATGGAGTGAGGTCCTAAAAATCAATACTCTGCAGATACTGAAGGACAACTGCATTATCTAAATCAGTTATGAGTGGGACTGAGCCACAATTTCTCTTCAGTTGTGACCCAACTGGACAAGTTATGTACTTCCAAATTACAGCATAGTATAATTCCCATTCAAAAGGGAGAAATCAGAAAATAGAAAGCGGTGATGGGTCTCAAGGCAGTCCAAAAATGAGCAAGGCAAATTCCATTAAATTTTATGGCTCCAGTCAGGGGTGATAGCTCACACCCGTAAGCCACTGAGTTCAAGACCAGCCTGGGCAGCATGGTCAAACCCTGTCCTACTAAAAAGCTTATTAGTTCCAACAAGGGCTGGTTGTTAAAAAGAACCTGGTGCCTCCCTCCCCTCTCTTTCTTGCTGCTTCTCTCTCCATGTGATCTCTGCACAGGCCAGGTCTCTTTGCCTTCTGCCATGCGTGGAAGCAGCCTGAGCACCAGATGTCCAGTCTTTTTTTTTTCTTGAGACAGAGTCTCACTCTGTTGCCCAGGCTGGAGTACAGTGGTGTGATCTCAGCTCACTGCAACCTCTGCTTCCCAGGTTCAAGCAGTTCTCTCGCTTCAGACTCCCGAGTAGCTGGGACTACAGGCTCATGCCACCACACCCAGCTAATTTTTGTATTTTTAGTAGAGACGGGGTTGCGTCATGTTGGCCAGGATGGTCTCCCTCTCTTGACCTCATGATCCGCCCACTTTGTCCTCCCAAAGTGCTGGTATTACAGATGTGAGCCACCGCGCCCGGCCCAGATGTCCAGTCTTGAGCCTTCCAGCCAGCAGAACCATGAGCTCAGTAAACCTCTTTTCTTTATAAATTACCCAGCCTCAGGTATTCCTTTATAGTAACACTAAAAGGACTAATGGACTGAGACAGGTCTGCTCACATCTTTTGCCCCCCTCCTTTTTTTTTGAGATAGAATTTTGTACTTGTCCAGGCTGGAGTGCAATGGCATGATCTTGGCTCACTGCTACCTCTGCCTCCCAGGTTCAGGTGATTCTCCTGCCTCAGCCTCCCGAGTAGTTGGGGTTACAGGCACCCACCACCAAACCCAGCTAGTTTTTGTATTTTTAGTAGAGACAGGGTTTCACCAGGTTGGCCAGGCTGGTCTCGAACTCCTAACCTGAGGTTTTCCACCTGCCTCAGCCTCCTAAAGTGCTGGGATTACAGGTGTGAGCCACCATGACTTTTTCCCATTTTTTTTTAATTGGACTGTTTGTCTTCCTGTTATTCAGCCTGATGTGTTCTGTGAGCTCATATTTATTAATACTTTTTAGGGAGTTTTGGGGGCCTAGTGTACTTCTCCTGGAAGTATTTCTATTTATCTCTCCCAGGAACCCAGACATACTACATAGGTCCACTTTAAAGGAAATCCTACCTATAGGTTTTAGACTCCACCAGTAAGGTAATTTTCTGTCCTTAATCTTGCTGTGGCTTTGGCAATCTGCTGAACAGCAACAACAAAAAACCAGAATACGTGGTTGGAATAGAAATACTTATGGGGACCAAGTGCCCAGGGTATCTGAAGTCAAGACTGCCTAGGAAAATTCAGATTACGTGTAGTTATGGGGCCTTTTTCACTCTGAATTTTAGAGACTTCCCCTGCCAGTCAGACAGAATTTGATGTTATGACTTTTTTGAGTAAAACAAAAAATCTGTAATTTATCTCAAAATACTATCTCTTAGTGTGACATATGTGCTTTTTGCCTCCTCCTTTTTTTTTAAATTAACAAATAGCAATCACATATGGTCACAGGGTACGGTGTGATATTCTGATATTTGTTTACATTGTGGAATGAGTAAATCAAGTTAACATATCCAGCACCTCACATACGCATCTTTTTGTGATGAGATTCTGTGTGTCCTTTTTAATCAATACCTAGCGATGGCTAATTAACAATAAAGTACTCTGTTAGGGAATATAATCTCCAAGAGTGGTTGATTAGCTTTTGAAAGATTCTAAACAGATGTCCACGTTTCAGAAAGCTTTAACCATTTTTATGTCCAATCAACAGCAAGACTATATGGATTTTCCTTTTGTTAAATAAGTAGTGTTCCTAATGTCTGGATTGGCTAGAAATACCATACAAAGGCCACCTACGCAGGCACGAACAGGATATAGAAATCCAGGAAACCCAATATGCACACCCTTTGTAATGGTGCTCTTGGTTTAAATTCCCAGATAGAAGACATGTTCAGGAAATTATCTGAGGATTATTATTGCCTTACTTCAACTAGAAGATTTGCTGAATCCTGCCCCTAAACTATTGTTTCATGTGTATAGAATAAGTGTGTCATGCAAAGTTTGGTCGGAGTTCCCAAGAGAACAGGGAGTTGGATCTTCATGAAGGTTACAAAGTAGTTTGTATAACTGTTTTTGACTGCACTTGCTACCATTAAGTATTTGCACAGGCAGGGGAATTGTTTACAACATAATATTCCAACAGTTGCAAGTTGAGAAGGTTGTGTGGTAAAGGAATTGAAAAGGTTAGATCATGGTAAACAAATACTGTCTACAAATAACGATTGGATTCCTGAGTTGAAAATCATCCTGCTCCAATAATTTTCAGACTGTCCTCATTTGGGAAGGAGAGGAGGGCCCTTGTGTGTGTGGACTAAAACAAGGCACGGGATATTTGAGGCTTGGAAGAGATAAGGTTAAGCCTTCTCTAGTCCTATTCTTTGCTGAGCCTTTGGATGTCTCTACAGCAATAGCCAAAGCCTTCAGAAGCTTGACCTCAACCACCCTGTAAAACCTGGGCGTGGGACAGGGAAGCAGTTATTTGCCAAAATGGTTGGGAGAGGGGCAGAAATCTTTCTTTGTGTAAAATCATTCTGGAGTTGCTGCTGAAGTGACCACTAATAATTTACTCTGGTTTCAAGAAAGCTCTTCTTGGCTCACAGACTTAGGCATCAAGGAATAATAAAAGACAACATTTATCAAGGTCATCTTCTCCTTGTGCTGAGTATTTTAGATACTTACGTCATTATGTGTGTACATTTCCATTCAACCCTATGAATGGATGCTTTTAGTTTTTATCTCTGTTTAATATATAAGGAAAGTGCAGCAGGATGGTGGCCATGGAAGTCGGAATCTGCTAAGGAGTATGTAACAACTCACCTGCCAAAGAAAAAAAATGAAAAAATGAAAGTGATGTGCAGAAATCATATGAATTAGGTGTTTCAATGCACACTCTAGTTTACCTTTCTTCTTCACCATCTGTATCGCTAATCCTCTAAGTGGCAGGAATGGGGCAAGTCAATTTCAGCACTCGAGTGTTAGACTAAATCTGTTTACAGGAGTTGCCCCCAGAATGGGAGTCAGGATCTCCAAACTCTAATACATTTTAACGCTTAGGCTCACATAACTTCCAGCGCACCTTCCACACGAACTTGCCCTGCTCAGTGAATCTGCTGGAAAGGACGAGCCTCTCTTTCAGATAGGCCAATGAGATAGTGGCTCTGTGAGCGACAGGTCATGTGGCCAATGGGCTCAGCCCCTGAGGCTTCGAAGACCGGAAATTGGCCCTGCAGCATGTGGCTGCTAGGGCGTCGGCTGAGTGCGGTCCTCTGAGGCAGCGCGGAGCCGGGCGAGTGGGGCGAGGACTCGTGCCCAGGTCAGAGGACGGGCCTGGGTGCTGCAAGCCAGGCAGGCCAGGGTCGCTCCGGGGCAGGCTGGGTGGGCTTTTGCTTAAGTACATGGTGTCAGCCACCGCCCAGGCCTCTCCCCTCCCGCTTCCCGGTGGCGCTGGGGCCTTCGGAGGCTGGGCGGGGACAGGAAGTCGTTATTCGAGCACGGCGCTGAGGCCTGGACAAGGTGCGCAGGCGGGGGCGGCAGGGTAGGCCCGCGGGAGTTCTGAGTGGGCCTCTTAGTTGGCCTGAAACGGGAGGTAGAACCCTCGGCAGGGCTGTGGCTTTGGGGAAGGGTGCTTTTCTCAGAGTGGAAAGTGGCTGGGACTCGCCTTCGTGGGCCTCTGGTTAGGCCCTGGTCGGAAGGCCCCAGCGCAGAGCACACACTCGGGGATTCAGTGGAGGCCGGCCCAGCCCGTCCTGGGTTCCCAGCCGGGCCTAGGTTCCCTCCCCCCATTGAACCTTTCGGTCAGCCAAGTATGTGCTGCCTGATCCCAGGAGGAAACCCACTTTGGGAGAGGGCCTTGTAGGGGAGCTGCCTGCATCTAGAGAAGTGATACTGGAGTTGAGGGAAGGGTGGACAAAGAACAAGATTCCAGAAGTCTCATAAGGGACGCTCTCCAGCACTTCTGAGTATGTAGTGATTAATAGACTGATTGCTTGGGGACCTGTGAGCAGAGTTCTGGCTCACCGAAAAGGGGCGTTAGCAATTAAAGGGAAGAGCTGATGTAGCCTTCAAGAAACGTAGCCATATCATGCATTTATAGTGTGAAAGAAGGTAGTTTAGTTCAAGACATTTTGCAAGTTCTTGAACTGTCTGCACTTAGGCTGTGTGCTTACGAATTGTGTGTTAATCTTTTCTTTAAATGTATGATTTCTCTGTAGCTAATACTTAAGACAGCTTTTTGAAAGTTAGGAAGAGTCTCCTCCCACCTGTAATCCCAGCCTTTGGGGAGGCTGAGGTGGGAGGATCACTTAAGGTCAGCAGTTTGAGACCAGCCTGGGCAACATGGCAAGATCCCGTCTCTACAAATTTTTTTTTTTAATTAGCTGGGCATGGTGGCAGGTGCCTGTAGTCCTAGCTACTTGGGAGACTGAGACAAGAGGACTGCTTGAGCACAGGAGGTTGAGACTGCAGTGAGCTAAGATCCCACCACTTCACTGTAGCCCGGATGACACAGTAAGACCCTGTCTTAAAAAAAAAAAAAGGTGATTTCCCATTAAGAAATATTTTTTCAGGAATCAGGGGCAAATCAAGGACAATGAGAGGAGCTCTGTAAAGAGGGAGACCTGAAATCTGTAGGCTATACAGTGATTTGTTTTTTTTTTTTTTTTTTAAAGACATCTCACTCTGTTATCCAGGCTGGAGTGCCACAATCTTGGCTCACTGCAGTCTCCACCTCCCAGGTTCAAGCGATTCTTGTGCCTCAGCCTCCTGAGTAGGGGGGATTACAGGTGTGCCCCACCTTGCCCAACTAATTTTTGTGTTTTTAGTAAAGACAGGGTTTCACCATGTAGGCCCGGCTGGTCTTGAACTTCTGACCTCAAGTGATCCACCCACCTCGGCTTTTCAAAGTCCTGGGATTACAGGCATGGGCCACCATGCCCGACCTACAGGTTATAAAGTGATTTTGAAGAGACCTGACGGGCTTTAGATTTGGTGGGGAAGCCAGGAAGAGCCTCACCCCAGTAACCTGGGAGAGAGAAGGGTGTTAAATGCAACCTCTGAGACTCACCAAGTATTGTAGGCTCAAAAGCAGAAAGGTTCTGTACTATGGAGACTTCTGATAAAATTTAAAAGAAAATGGTTTTTAAAATTTTTTATTCTGTTTTTTAACTTTTTGTAGAGACAGGGTCTCTTCACTGTGTTCCTAAGGCTGGCCTTGAACTCCTGGCCTCAAGTGGTCCTCCCACCTAGGCCTACCAGAATGCTGGAATTGCAGGCATGAGCCACTGTGCTTAGCCTGAAAGAAGAATTTTTTTAAAAAGAATTGGATAGAGATTTGGAAAAGCAACTAAACAGATCAAGGAGAAGAGTTTAGTGCGATCATAGACTGGAAAAAAGTTAGGACTCTTATGTAGGAAAGGGAGGCTAAAAACAAAGCAAAAACCCTTAAATATTTATTGACCATAATTTTATGATACAACTGTGTTAACTGTGAAATTGTTTATAGGCTGGGCGCAGTGCCTCACATCTGTAATCCCAGCACTTTGGGACGCCAAGGTGGGTGGATCACTTGAGGTCTGGTGTTCGAGACCAGCCTGCCCAACATGGAGAAACCCCAACTCTACTAAAAATACAAAATTAGCCAGGGATGGTGGCACATGTCTGTAATCCCAGCTACTTGGCTAGGCTGAGGCAGGAGAATCGCTTGAACCTGGAAGATAGAGGTTGCAGTGAGCCAAGATTGCACCATTGCACTCCAGCCTGGGCAACAAGAGTGAAACTCTGTCTCAAAAGAATTTTTTTTATAAATCGAAGTCATCCTCGTACATAAAAAGTGCTTTAGCTAGGTATGGTGGTTCATGCCTGTCATCCCAGCACTTTGGAAGGCTGAAGCAGCAGATCACTTGAGCCCAGGTGTTTGAGACCAGCCTGGGCAACATGGCAAGACCCCATCTCTACAGAAATTATAAAAATTAGTGGGATGTTGTGGTGCATGCGTGTTATACCAGCTACTCAGGAGGCTGAGATGTGAGGGTCACTCGAGCCCAGGAGGTTGAGGGTGCAGTGAGCCATGATATGCCACTGCACTGCAGCCTGGGTGATAGTGCGAGACCCTCCCAAAAAACTGCTTCCTTGGTTGGGCACTGTGGCTCACGCCTGTAATCCCAGCACTTTGGGAGGCTGAGGTGAGCAGATCACCTGAGGTCGGGAGTTTGAAACCAGCCTAACCAACTTGGAGAAACTATTAAAAATACAAAAAAATTGCTGGGTGTGGTGGCACATGCCTGTAACCCCAGCTACTCGGGAGGCTGAGGCAGGAGAATCTCTTGATCCCAGGAGGCGGAGATTACTGTGAGCCGAGATTGCACCACTGTACTCCAGCCTGGGCAACAAGAGTGAAACTCTGTCTCAAAAACAAAACGAAACAAAACAAAAAATTGCTTCCTTTATAACATGTAGTTAACTTATAGGACTGAGTTTTGTGAGAGGCCATTTGGGTAGAAAATGTAAGTTCAAGGAGGATGTGGGCCTCTAAGGCAGGGGTTCCCAACCTCCAGGCCACAGACTGGTTGGAGGCCTGTTAGGAATTGGGCTACACAGCAGGAGGGGTGAGTGGTGGGCGAATGAGCAAAGCTTCATCTGTATTGACAGTCACTCCCCATGGCTTATAGTATCACCTGAGCTCCGCCTCCTGTCCGATCACTGGTGGCATTAGATTCCCATAGTGCAAACCCTCTTGTGAACTTTGTGTTCAAGGGATCTAGGTTGCATGCTCCTTATGAGAATCTAATGCCTGATGATCTGTCACTGTCTCCCATCACCCACAGATGGGACCATCTAGTTGCAGAAAAACAAGATCAGGGCTCCCACTGATTCTACATTATGGTGAGTTGTATAATTATTATATTTCATTATCTATTACAACATAATAGAAATAAAGTGCACAATAAATATAATGTGTTTGAGTCACTCTGAAACTATCCCCCCACCCCTGGAAAAATTGTCTTCCACTAAACCAGTCTTTGGTGCCAAAAAGGTTGGGGACTGCTGCTCTAAGGGATTGTTAATGGAGGGTGTTTCGAGTATTACAGATCAAATAGAAGCCTTCGAAGTGAATATGTTGTAGAAGGCTGGGTGTGTTACTGGACTGACTCAAAATATTTTTTTAATGCTTTGTGAATCTGTCTTAAAGGAAAAGGAAAACAGTTGGGAACCTTAATCTTTTGAAAATGCTGGCAGGTAATTAACCAGAACAGGATCGACACACGTGTCCTCTACAGCCTTTGAATGGATCCTTTCCGACCATCGTTCAGGGGCCAGCCTCCTGTCCACCCATCCCAGTTCCAGCCTGTACGGATGCCAGGCTGTTGGCCACAAGCTTCTAAACCTTTGGATCCAGCTCTGGGCAGAGGAGCACCTGCAGGCAGAGGCCATGTGTTTGGAAAGCCAGAAGAACCAAACACACAGAGGGGACCAGCACAGAGGGTAAGACCACGTTTGGATGCATAGGAGCAGCATACAGCTTATCTGTGTGCTGTCAGAGGAGGGTAATGGATTTCAAAGTGCTTGCAGGGCTAGGCACGGTGGCTCACGCCTGTAATACTAGCACTTTGGGAGGCGGAGGTGGGTGGATCATCGGAAGTCAGGAATTTGAGACCAGCCTGGCTAACGTGTAAAACTCCATCTCTACTAGAAATACAAAAATTAGCCGGGTGTGGTGTGTGCACCTGTAATATCAGCTACTCAGGAAGCCGAAGCAGGAGAATTGTTTGAACCCTGGAGGTGGAGGTTACAGTGAGCTGAGATCTCACCACTGCACTCCAGCCTGGGCGACAGAGTGAGGCTCCATCTCAAAACAACAACAAAGTGCTTGCAAAACTGGGAAGCCCTTAACAGAAACAAGTTTGTCTTTTTTTTTCTTTAATAAGTAGATAACATCTGGACATATATTTCAAATCTAGAGTTTCTAGAGGTATGAAAAAGTACCTCATAATGAATACTAGACGGACTTGGTAAGTACCATAGGTTCTCTAGTTTTCAATCATCCCTCCATCCCTCTGTCTGTAATTGTCAGGGTTAAAGGTGTAATCTCTTGTTCTTTTCTGAGTATGTAGATTTTCACCCTGGTTTTGGCTCTATATTAGCAGCAATTCCTGCCTCTGAGGTCATACTACTTAACATTCGTTCACTTTGGAAGGCTCATTGCCCAAATCTTGAAGAAAAAGGATCTTCAGTTATTGCTGCTGCTGTGTGAACACTTAGATGTGTGTGTTCTTAATCTCTTAATTATCAAGTAATTTTAAGAATATTTGTCTATAATTAATATGTCAAAGAGAGTTAGCAAATATAGGAAAAATCTAATAATGAAGCTATTTTAAGTAGAGTTGACATTGTCAAATGTATTATTTTTGTAAGGAAAAAAGTTTATGATGGTAATCTTACATGTTGACTCAAATAAATTGCTTGAGTCTATAGGTAGCTTTTATCCATGTCAGATCCAACTGGTGTAACAATAGTACAAGTGGAAGACTGCCACAGGAAAATAGTAGCAGGTTACCCAAACCTCGAGATCATAAATGAGCCAGCCTTTTTGAAAATTCATTAACCGGTCACTTGTTCTCTCTTGCCTTGAATATACAGGAAGTATAAAAATAGAAAAGTTAATTCTGCTCTGTTGCATTTTGTTATACTGTACATCAAATCATGGGCTTTAACGGTAACCGTTTGTGCTTAAACACCTAATATGACATGGTTACAAGTATTATTTAAAGTTAATATTCCCTTTATTCTTACAACATTTATAGAATTTGAAGGTGGTTTTTATTATATACGAAGACTAAGAAAGCCTTTGTTTCTGGGGTTTTAAACTACCTCTTGGAACTTTATTCTTTGACTTTCCACAGGAGTCTGTGGGTTTGGTCTCCATGTTCCGAGGCCTGGGCATTGAAACAGTTTCCAAAACCCCTCAGAAACAGGAAATGCCTCCAACAGGTATGTGGAAAACTAACTTCAGAAATTCAGTGGTATGTGTGATTGCTTCCTTCTTAAATCCAAATGGTTTATCTTCAGAAACATAACTGTGCTTTTTTTTAAAAAAAAAAAACTGTATTTTAAAATACGTTTAACTCATAGTCATTGCTGGGGTTCGGTTCTTTCTTTCAGGTAGAGGCATTTTAGGTCGAGGCTTGTCTACTAATCTGGTATGCAAGGAGAAGGAGGAACTCTGTCCCACTTTTTGGGATCCAAAAGTGTTGGCAGCTGGGGACAGCAAGATGGCAGAGGCCTCTGTTGGTTGGAATAGGTGAGTAAAGTTACTTTCTCAGGTAACTATCAAATTCAGATGGAATATCTAAGTTCAGAGAGCAACTCCTAAGAAGGGTTGTGTAATCTCATAAACAATCAATGTCTGATTTTATGTTAAAGAATGCACATTTCCCAAGAGTAGTCAACAGTTGTTGACGTAGCTAGGCTTTGGAAAAGGGTAAGAAGTAGTTCTCCATTGTGCTGTTAAGAAATTCATTTGTGTTCTTAACAGATTACTGCAAATTACCCCGATTGTGGTGATTCTTTTTTTTTTTTTTTTTTTTTTTTTTTTTTTTAACTGTGTTACCAGGCTGGAGTGCAGTGGTGTGATCTCAGCTCACTGCAACCTCTGCCTTCCAGGGTCAAGCGATTCTTCTACCTCAGCCTTCTGAACAACTGGTGTGCACCACCGTGCCTGGTTAATTTTTGTATTTTTAGTAGAGACGGGGTTTAACCATATTCGCCAGGCTGGTCTCGAACTCCTAAACTCAGGCAATCCACCTGCCTAGGCCTTCCAGAGTGCTGGAACTACAGGTGTGAGTCACCACCCCCGGCCATGATGATTCTTTAGATAATGTTAAGTCCAACTTTATTCTGCTATGGAAGGTGGTTCTGACAGTCGGTATTAATGAGTCACGATGGCATATGTTGTGTTTGTTGTTGTTGTTGTTTGTTTGCTTTGAAATTGGGTCTCTATCACCCAGGCTTTAGTGCAGTGGTATGATCTCAGCTCACTGCAGCCTCGACCCCCCGGCCTCAAGCGATCCTTCCACCTCAACCACTTGAGTAGTTGGGATGACAGTCATTAGCTACCATGCCTTACTGATTTTTCTATTTTTTGTAGTTCCAGATATCACTGTGTTGCCTAGGCTGGTCTTGAACTCCTGGCTCAAGCAGTCTGCCCACCTCAGCTTCCCAAAGTGCTAGGATTACAGGAATGAGCCACTGCACCTGGCCTTGGCATATGTATTTTGAGAGAATCCGAAGGCTAGCTTGGGTTGCTTTTTGTTGACTCGTCCAGGAAGTGATTGTAGAGTTGGGGAAAAAATCTGGATGGGACATAACTATTATAGAAAAGCCCTGATTTGCCTCTCCACATTTCAGGATGCTTGGAAGAGGGAGTTCAGGTGCTTCTTTGTTACCACTGGGAAGAGCAGCAGGTGGTATTGGCAGAGGAAGGGACAAACCTCCCTGTTCCTTCAGCACACCATCCCAGGATCCCCCGCAGCTGTCATCACTACCAGTTGGGCCCCAGTCCCCTCTGTACTCTCCAGATTCCCCTCTGGTCCTGACTGTGGAACACAAGGAAAAGTAAGTCAGGAGCACTGCCTTCTCTACTTAGTAATGATCGTAAAAACTCTGCATTTTGGCTGGTGTGTAGTATTGTAAAATCTATTTTTGTTGGGTCTAAAGTCCTCCCTGGGTGATAAATACTGTAGGGTATTTTGGTTTTTGCCAGTGGGAGATTTACAAAGAGGTGGGACAGTTTTTTTTTTTTTTTTTTTTGAGACAAATTCTCACTCTGTCGCCCAGGTTGGAGTGCAGTGACACAATCTCAGCTCACTGCAACCTCCGTCTCCTAGGTTCAAGCACTTCTCATACCTTAGCCCTCCCAAGTAGCTGGGGTTACAGGTGTGTGGCCTACACCCAGCTAATTTTTTTTGTATTAGTAGAGACGGGATTTTGTCATGTTAGCCAGGCTGGTCTTGAACTCCTGACCTCAGGTGATCCCCCTACCTCAGCCTCCCAAAGTGCTGGGATTACAGGTGTGAGCCACCACACCCGGTCGAGATGGGACAATTTCTGAAGTTAAATAAGGTTGACGGTGGACATAACAGCATGCACCAAAGAGTGGACTCACCGCCTTTCATTTCCTTCCCAATTCAGATGGTTCTTTGTCATGTTGAAGTTAGGGAAATCATTTAGGAAGAAGATCGTGATACCTCATCTTTCTCTATAGAACTCATTCTTGTGTTCTTAGTTAAGTAGCCTAGTTTATTTGGGTAATGTTAATAGGAAAGATAGGGTGACCTTGCTTATCCAACTAGGACTTGCCAATGATTGTCTTCTAGCCTTCACAGCTTGCTTTTGTAAGTGTTGGCTCTTGGTTTGTGTATCTGTACAAAGTGAAAAAATGTTACTTCTCCCAATCTTTTTGTTGTGTGTTGTGTGGGTTGGTTAGTTACTTTGTTTTTTGTTTGTGATACATGTAGTTGCTTTTTATTTTTATTGTCTAGAGAGCTTATTATGAAGCAAGGATCAAAAGGAACACCTCAGTCTTTGGGAATGAACCTTATCAAAATACAATGTCATAATGAAGCAGTTTATCAATATCATGTGACTTTCAGGTATTCACAGCTTTTCTTTGTGTTATTCACTTCTTAGAGGGCCGTTTAAAAAAAAAAGTTCCCCTGGAATAACTAAATATTGTTCTGTATAGTTCCTGGTGGACCTCTCAATGTGATGATGCATTTACTCAGATCCTTACAGGAAGTTTAAGGTTAATGTTAAACTTTGTGTATGTATTTAGTTATATTGTCAATTCTGATTTTAACTTTATAGGGTGTAGATTTATACATGAGGCTAGAAGTTGATTTTTTTTTTTTTTTTTTTTTTTTTTTGAGAGAGAGTCTTGCTCTGTTGCCAGGCTGGAATGCAGTTGTGTGCTCTCTGCTCACTGCAACCTCTGATTCCCTGGTTCAAGAGGTTCTCCTGCCTTAGCCTCCTGAGTAGCTGGGATCACAAGTGTGCATCACCACACCCAGCTAATTTTTGTATCTTTAGTAGTGATGGGTTTTCACTATGTTGGCCAGGATAGCCTCAATCTCCTGACCTCATGATCCACCTTCCTCAGCCTCCCAAAGTGCTGGGATTACAGGCATGAGCCACCGTGCCCAGCCCTGAGGCTGGAAGTTGATTTAATGTGAAATTAATGAAGCTTAAGTTCAGCATTTTTTAAAACTTGCATTAGGTGTCTTCCATGATCTTTGAACTTATTTTATAGGTGTAATTTTGTATTCTTAAAGAACCCTCCCCCCACCAACCAGTGATATAAAATTCATCCCCCATGAAACCTGGATCCTTCCCTGCGTTAGCCATCATACCAACGTCGGACATCTCTCCAGTGACAGTATAGGATTAAATTTAGGGGTGAGAAAATCAAGGAATATAACTTCAGTTTTATATCAATAATTTTCGGATTGATTACTGTTAAAAATAGTTTATATTAGTTTGTGTTCTCTTTTATTACCTTTTAATATCTTAGAGGAGTCATTAGCTGGAAGTTCTTAGCTAGAATTGTGAAAATGAGTGTTTTGAAATATCTGAAGAAAAAGAGAAGATAGAGACATCTCAGTTTTTTTAACTGAAGAATAATCGTGTATCTGTATGGGTACAATGTGATGTTTTGGATATATGTATACATTGTAGAAAGATTAAATCAAGCTAATTGACATCTGTCACCTCACCTACTTACTGTTTTTTTGTGGTGAAAATATTTAAAATCTCTTTTAGGAATTTTGAAATACACGCTGTTGTTAACATGGCTGTTGGTAGCCATCTTCCTACTATCTGCTCTTTGAGTTCAACTTTTTTAGATTCCATATATGAGTGAGATCAGATGGTATTTGTCTTCCTGTGCCTATCTTATTTCATTAGCTTAATGTCCTCCAGATTTTTTCACATTGTCACAAATGACAGGGTGTCCTTCTTTTTAAAAGCTACATAGTATTCCATTGTGTATGTATACCACTGTTTATCCATTCATCCATTGATAGACACTGAGATCATTGCCATGTCTTGCCTGTTGTGACTAGTGCTGCAGTGAACCTGGGAGTGCGCATATCTTTTTGACACACAGATTTCAATTCATTTGGTTAAATGCCCAGAAGTGGGATTGTTGGATCACCTGTAGTACTATTTTTAGTTTTTTAAAGAAACTTTCATACTGTTTCTTTTCTTTTCTTTTTTTTTTTTTTTTTTTTTTTTTTGAGGGGGGGTGTCACTCTGTCGCCCAGGCTGGAGTACAGTGGTGCAATCTCAGCTCACTGCAACCTCTGCCTCCCATGTTCAAGCAATTCTTTTGCCTCAGCCTGCTTAGTAGCTGGGATTACAGGCAAGCGCCCCCCATACCTGGCTAATTTTTGTATATTTTTAGTAGAGACAGGGTTTTGCCATGTTGACCAGGCTGGTCTTGAACTCCTGACCTCAAAGAATCCACCCTCCTCAGCCTCTCAAAGTGCTGGGATTACAAGCATGAGCCACCATGCCTGGCCAGAAACTTCCACACTATTTCTAAAGGTAGCTATACTAGGAAGGCTGAATTTGTGAAGGACAGCTGCTAGTTGATGACACAAGAGGAAGAAGTGCAGTGAAAGAAGAAAGGAACGGTTAGGGAGAAAATATCCTGAAGGTATGTTAAGAAGACCAAAGGGAGGATCCATTTGAATGAAGAGAATGAGAAGGTGGTTGACTTAGGCCACAGAAAAGAAAGTAACTGGATTTGCTTATTAGGGTATTCTTGGTGATCTTCTAGTAGTTTTGTTAAAATTGTAGAGAAAAATAAAAAAAGGAAAGATGAAAAGCACAAAGGAGGGCATAGGCCATGAGAAGTAGCCAGTGACTTGGCCACTCATTTAAATCGTTTGTAAGAGAATGAGAAATGGAATAATTAGAAAAGGCAACAGAATTGCTTTAAGTTTCTATGAGGTAGGAAAGCAGAGCTGAGCAGATGCAACAGGTAGAGGAAAGGAGCCAGAAAAGAGGGGAAATGGATCCAGGAAACAGGCTTCTTGTGAAACGTACAGCAAAGAGGTGAGCGTTAAAGAGAGGGGAGAGGGCTGCATGCAGTGGCTCACGTCTGTAATCCCAGCATTTAGGGAGATCAAGGAGGGAGAGTTGCTTGAGGTTAGGAGTTCAAGTAGCTGAGGTTACAACCACATGCTACCACACCCCACTACTTTTTTTTGTATTTTTAGTAGAATGAAGTTTTACCACGATGGCCAGAGTGGTCTTGAACTCCTGGGCTCAAGTGATCCATCCACCTCAGCCTCCCAAAGTGCTGGGATTACAGGCATGTAATCACCCTCCCATCATGCTGGGGCAAACAAGTTTTTTTTTCATTAGCCAGGTATGGTGGTATACTTACAGTCCCAGTTGCTTGGGGGGCTGAGGCAGAAGGATCACTTGAGCCCAGGAGTTTAAGGCTGCAGTGAGCTATGATCATCCTACTGCACTTCAGCCTGGATAGCAGAGCAAGATCCTATCTCAAAAAAAAAATAAATAAAAATTTTAAAAATGGGAGTACCCTTTCTCTGAAAATTGATTGACAAATTTTAAGGAAGCAGAAAGGGAGAATCATTTGAACCCAAGAGGTGAAGGTTTTGGTAAGCCGACATCGCACCACTGCACTCCAGCCTGGGTGGCAGAGCGAGACTCCATCTCATAAAAAATGTGTATATATGAAAGAATATACACCGATATGCTAAGGCAGGTGTCTTTTGGTGGTAGAATTTAGGGGTGGCTTTTATGTTTTTTTAAACCTATTTTTTCTGATGTTTTAGCTGTGAGCAGGTATTCTTGAGTCAAAGTTCTGGTCAGATAGATCACTTTTAATATGGCCGCTAGATGGAGCAGCAGTTACTGGGTAACTGGCACCTGTTGCACAGCGGTGGTGAAGGTTATTGTGTGAGTCAAGTTAAAGGGAAATCCTCTGCATTATTTTACAGCCCCAATGTGGAATGCAAAAGCATGAGGTTCGGCATGTTGAAGGAGCATCAAGCTGTCACCGGCAACGTCACTGCATTTGATGGATCTATTCTCTATCTGCCTGTTAAGCTTCAACAAGTGAGACCAAACAGGAAATGGACTTTTAGATGAACCCTAAAAGTGCTCTGGTGTTTTTTGTTTGGTTTGGCTTTTAATAGATTGGGTCTTGCTGTGTTGCCCAGGTTGGTCTGGAACTCCCAAAGCCCTGAGATTATAGGTGTGAACCACTGCACCTGGCCCAGCACTGGTGTTTTGAAGGGTAGGAAACCATAGACTTCCTGAAAGTTTGAGTTGTACTTTTCCGTTCATAGAAGGAAAGACAGATTTCTGCAGTACATAACAGCACATTTTAGGTTTGAACTCCTCAAGAAGCACATTCTCACATGAGAGGAATGATTGGAAGTCTGACCTCAGTGATACAGAGTAACTGACAATTGCAAATGTGAACTTGGTTGGGATTCTCTTACTAAATTGTTTCTGAATCGTAGGCGGCCTCCTGTGCTTTTGCCAGTGTGGGCAGCAAAGTGAGGGGAAAAGTTGAAAAATGTTTTAAGATACTTCAGTGTTTTTAAGAGCACCGTTGAATTAGATGAGGACTTGATCATTAGTTCTTAGTTTTGTCATTTTGTTTTACTTGTATTTCTTTGTTAGGTTCTTGAGTTAAAAAGTCACAGGAAAACAGATGGTGCTGAAATCAGCATTAAGATTCAGATGACAAAGATCCTGGAGCCCTCCTCCGACCTGTGCATTCCCTTCTACAACGTTGTTTTCCGTCGGTGAGAAAACAGCTGAAGTTTTATTTTCCCTTAACTTCAGTCTTGTATTTGCAGTAGTGTTCTTCAAGATGCTTGGATGGTAATACCTGACAGTGTATTCTAGGTGGGTTTGGAAGTATTTAATCAATAAATGGATGGCATCGAGGTTAACTTACTCAAAAATTATCTCACTAGTGACAGGCCAGATTGAAATATATGAAATTAAGTTTGGAGGTAGCTGGACAGGGGCATTGGTTCCTCTGGATGTGTTCAGGAACTTTGAAAGCAGCTGTTTATAGGGTATATTTAATGGTGACAATAACAAGGGGGCGACTTAAAGAGGTTGTGTGTAAAAGTATTTGTTGGAAAGATTTTTTTTTTTCAGTCTCCTAAATTTTTAGATTACAGACGGCTTATAATTGTTTAACTTATTTGGAAACATCCTAATTTTCATACAGCTGCTATTCTCAGACTACCTCTTATTTAATGAAACACAGAACCTAATTTCTACCTAGTAAGCTGAACTGCCAGAAAAAAATGTAACTCCGTTTGCCAGACTTATAAACAGCAATGGGTTCTCTTGCATTCTTCTTAGTTAATAGTGAAAAATGATGTAAATCAAACCTGGGAGATCAACTCAGTGTTTGTTCAGCTAGTAAGTGGAAAAGACTGTAGTCATTTTGCTTTCCTTTTTCAGTCAAATGCTTCGGTGATTGTTGGTTTTCTTTTAACAAGACGTTTCCCATTATAAAAGCTATCTTCTGCAAAGAACACAAACATTTCTGACCGTTCAGACTTCCAAAGGCAAATGTAGCTAAGAATAAGGGAATATAATTTCATTATTCTTCTATTAGAAAACTCATACTTGCTTTTTATTTCAGGGTAATGAAACTTTTAGATTTGAAGCTTGTGGGGAGAAACTTTTATGACCCTACAAGTGCTGTGGTACTACAGCAACACAGGTTGGTATTTTTTTCCTCTTCCTCACTTTTGAATGTTCTGGAAAGAAATTTTTCATTACAACCATTGTATTTAATACCATAATCTCAGAGGCAGTTTATGGTAGTGAATACAATTTATCAGTTAAATCTCTTCCTTTGTTTGGTAAGTTTGCAATGATGTGGATTAACTTTATTTTCCTGAGGCTTTCTCATTACTCTTAGGGAAGGGCAGTATACCTCAAAGTATTATTCACATGGGGGCATGGAAGTATCTGTGTTCTTTGAAAATCCTACAGTTAAGACCACCTCTGTCTCCAGATTGCAGATCTGGCCAGGCTATGCAGCTAGCATCCGAAGGACAGATGGAGGGCTCTTCCTGCTAGCTGATGTCTCTCATAAGGTCATTCGGAATGACTCTGTGCTGGATGTCATGTGAGTTAATGGTGGGACCTATCTTTAACATGCTGATGATTTTCTTAAATGTTCAGTAACAGCTGGTAATAATACAGATTAGACATTGTTCTGTTTGTTTGTTTTTTCCCTCAGAGACAGGGTCTTGTCCTGTCACCCTGGCGGGAGTACAGTGGTTTGATCATAGCTTACTGTAACCCTGAACTCCTGGGTTCAAGTGATCCTGCCACCTCAGCCTTCTAAGTAGCCAGGACTACAGGCGTGCTACCATGCCCAGCTAATTTTTAAATTTATTTTTATTTTTTGTAGAGACAGGGTCTTGCTATATTTCTCAGGCTAGTCTTGAACTCTTGTGTTCAAGGGATCCTTCTATCTCAGGCTCCCTAAGTGTTGGGATTATAGGCATGAACCATGGCACCTGACCCTATTTGGATTTTTAGTTGTAGAATAACTGAACTGAATATATGTGCGCTTGTCCCTAAGTCCTACTGAGATAAGTATCTAAATAGACATCTGCCGTGCTTTGAGAAGGAATTTTACTTAAATTTGTGGTTAGGAGAACTTGGTTTGATATATGCACATCCCGAGTTTGCATATAATTAAATACAATGTATATGTTATTGTAGTAAATACAAATGTGTATAATTTTTTTAAAATTGAGACAAAGTCTCTGTCACCCAGGCTGGACTGCAGTGGCAGGATCTCGGCTCACTGCAGCCTCCGCCTCCCAGGTTCAATTCATTGTCCTGCCTCAGTCTCCCAAGTAGCTGGGTTTACAGGCACCTGCCACCATGCCTGGCTAATTTCTTTTTCTTTTTTTTTTTTTGGAGACAGAGTCTCTCTCTGTCACTTAGGCTGGAGTGCAATGGTGTGATCTTGGCTCACTGCAACCTTCACCTCCTGGGTTCAAACTATTCTCCTGCCTCAACCTGGGACTACAGATGCACTCTGCCACATCTGGCTAATTTTTTGTATTTTAGTAGAGATGGGATGTCACCATGTTGCCCAGGCTGGTCTCAATCTCCTAAACTCAGGCAATTCACCTACATTAGCCTCTCAAAGTGCTAGGATTACAGGTGTGAGCCACTGTGCCCGGCCAGATGTGTGCAATTTTTAATGGTTGCATGTCCCATCTTACACATAAGTCTCTGTACATCTGATATTTTTAGGCCATGTACTCAGAAGTAGAATTACTTAGTGGAAGGGCTGAACATTCTAAAGCCTTTTAATATATATTTAATATAATATGATAGTTAAATATATCTTGACAAATTACCCTGTAGAAGATTTATTCAATTTCTTTTCCCATCAGCTATGTACAACCACTGGGTATTATCAGGCTTGTAAATCTTTGCTTCTCTGATCGTTTCATTCATTGTTTCAGAGTATACTTCCCAAGCTCCAGTTATGAACCAGAGTCTTAAGACCTATCAGATAGCAAAACAAAGATCCCTCCCCTCACAGAGCTTATGTTGTCACCAGGGGAGATGAACAGTAAATAATAAATATAATAAATTGTATGGTTGTATTAAAAGCAATAAGAACCATGGAAAAAAGAAAAGGTAGAGCACAGGGTCAGGGCAATCAGAAATAGTGGGGCAAGGGGTGGAGAATTGCAATTTCAAGTAGAGTGGTCAAGCTCATTTGAGCAAACACCCGAAAGAGGTAAGGGGTTAGCCAGGTGAATATATGGGAGAAGAAACTTTTGACAGGTGGATAGCTCGGGCACAGACCTTAAGACAGAAAGAGGCCTGGTGCAAGTGCACACAGGATAGCTAGAGCCGAGTGAGCAAGCAGGGTAGTGGAGGGGTAGAACAAATGGAGGAGCCGATTACATAGGGCTTTGTAGGGCTTTTGTGAGGGTTTTAACTTTCATTTTGAGTGAAATGCAGGACTTTGAGCAGAGCAGTGGCAAGACCGGACTTGGGTTGTAAAAGGATCCCTGTTGTTGCTGTGTGGAGAATAGACTTGGCAGAGTGAGGATGGAAGTGGGTACACCAGTCAGGAGGCTGTTGTAATCGATGGAGCTGGGGAGGATGGTAGCAGGGGAGGTGGTAAGGAGTCAGATTCTGGACATTTATATTTTGAAAGTAGCGCTTAAGTCAATTTCCTCACTGCTTATGGAGTAAAAGAAGTTGAAGATGTCTTGAACTTTTCTGTAATTATTTATTCTGTCTGTCCTAGACTGTCAGCTCCTCTGGCAGAGGCCATATCTTTTTTGCTCACACTGTACACTTAGACCTAATATAGGGCTTAACACTGCCAGCAGACACAATTATTGGCTTTTATTTACAGTTCATGAATTGGGTAACACCTTGAGGGTTCTATGAGCTGAGCAGTGGAGTTTGGCCTTATGGACAGAAAAGGACTAAGGAAGTAGAAACAGAAAAAAGCAGATTGGTCATTTGTTACTTTCCTTGTAAAGGTTAAAGCAGAGGGAACATCTTTATCATGCTAAAACTGGCCAGTTTGGGGACTTGGCTATTATCTCTCTCCTGATTTCTCAGAAAGTCAGATAAAGATCTTAGTTTCTATTTGGTGGCATGGAACTTCAGCATGAATAACTCCATTTTGGTTTGTTCTGTTGGGCCTAGTGCAGGAGCCGAGTCCAAGCCAATTGCCTTCTGTAAGTTTTATTTAATTGCACGTAGTAAATGTTCAAGAATAGTAAATAAAAGATGTGTCTTCAGATTTACTATTTTTTTTTTATGGTTTCTGCCTTTGGTTTTATATATTTAGTTTTCTTGCGTGTATGTTCAGAAATGCTTTTCTGCCTAGAGAGGTCTACGTCTACTTGGCCAGGGATGGTCTGTCTGGTTCATGCCTGTAATCCCAGCACTTTGGGAGGCCAAAGTGGGAGAATTATTTGAGGCTGGGGTTCAAGGCTGCAATGTGCTATGATAGTGCTACTGTACCTCAGCCTGGGAAAGTGAGACCCTGTCTTCAAAAAAAAAAAAAAGAACTATTTACTTTAATTTTTATTTTTTTTTGTTTTTGTTTTTGTTTTGAGATGGAGTTTCACTCTTGTTGCCCAGGCTTGAGTGCAATGGTGTGATGTCAGCTCAGTGCAACCTCCACCTCCCACATTCAAGTGATTCTCCTGTCTCAGCCTCCTCAGTAGCTGGGATTACAGGCACGGGCCACCACACCCTGCTAATTTTTGTATTTTTAGTAGAGATGGTGTTTTGCCATGTTGACCAGGCTAGTCTTAAACTCCAGACCTCAGCTGATCACCCGCCTTGGCTTCCCAAAGTGCCGGGATTACAGGCGTCCTGCCTATCTTCAGTGTTTTAAACCCTATGGATTTATCTTGATATGAAGTTGGGATTATCATGGTTGTCTCTGTACTATTATATAATTTATTGAAAACCATCCTTTTTTCCACAGATTTAAATCACTACCTTATATGCTAAAATATCTGGATTTATTTCTGAACATTTCAGTTTAATCCATTGGTCCAAACCAATGTGATTCTGTCTAAAATACTGTACTTTTTTTGGTTTTTGATATTTGTCAGAATTTTATTTTCAGAATTTTCATGGTAATTGTCACCCACATATTCTTTCATTTGTTCTTTTGAATAATTTAGTGAAAATAAGAAAAAAGTCAGTTAGCATTTTGATGAGCATTGGCTAGGGAGAATGTTCACTGAGTCTTCCTATTGAAAAATATGGAATGTCTTAGCCGGGCACGGTGGCTCACGCCTGTAATCCCAGCTCTTTGGGAGGCTGAGGTGGGTGGATCACCTCAGGTCAGGAGTTCAAGACCAGCCTGACCAATATGGTGAAACCCTGTCTTTAAAACTAAATAAATAAATAAATAAAAAGATGGAATGTCTTTCCATTTATTGAAATTTATTTTGTTTTGGCCAGACAGGGTGGCTCACTTCTGTAATCCTGACACTTTGGGAGGCCGAGGCATGCGGATCACTTGAGGTCAGCAGTTCCAGACCAGCCTGGCCAACATGGTGAAATCCCGTCTCTACTAACAATACAAAAATTAGCTGGGCATGGAGGCACACACCTGAAATTCCAGCTACTTGGGAAGCTAAGGCATGAGAATTGCCTGAACCCTGGAATCAGAGGTTATAGTGGGCCAAGGTCATGCCACTATACTCCAACTTGGGTGACGGAGTGAGACTCTATCTACAAAAAAAAAGTCAGTTGGCATTTTGATGGTCATTGACTAGGGATAATGTTCATTGAGTCTTCCCTATTGAAAAATATGGCATGTCTTTCCATATTTATTGAAATTTATTTTGTTTTGGCCAGGCACAGTGGCTCACGCCTATAATCCCAGGACTTTGGGAGGCCTAGGTGGGTGGATGACTTGAGGTCAGGAGCTTGAGGCCAGCCTGGCCAACATGGTGAAATACCTATTAAAAAAAAGAGCTGGCCTGTAGTCCCAGCTACTGCAGAGACTGAGGCAGGAGAATCGCTTGAACCTGGGAAGCAGAGGTTGCAGTGAACTGAGATTGTGCCGGTGCACTCCAGCCTGGACAACAAAGCAAGACTTTGCCTGGGGGAAAAAAAGAAATGTATTTTGTTTTTATTTTCTGCACAGTTATTTATCTTGGATTAAAAAAAAATTCCTTCATTCCTTCCTTCCCTCCTTCCTTTCCTTCTTCTTTCTTCGAGACATGGTCTCATTTCATGGCCCAGACTGAAGTGCAGTGGCTATTCACAGGCATGATCATAGCTCACTGCAGCCTTGAATTCTTGGCCTCAAGTGATCTTTCTGTTTCAGCTTCCCAAGTAGTTGGTACTACAGGTTTGTGCCACTATGCCCACCTTTTTTTTTCCTAAGTATATAATTTTATACATACTTACCACTAATTTAAGCTCAGATACACACCAAGTTTGTAATCCCATCACTATACATTGAAACACTAGATATTTTGTCATTTTCGTTCCCCTTCCCCCAAATTTCATATTTTTGGGGTGGTCTAGATCACTTTAGATCTAGCTTTGAGAACCTCTTCTCCAAAATAATGAGAAGTCCTGTGTCAGACATTACCCTGTTGCCCAAGTGCTCAGCCCAGAAAGCGTGTCCATGGCTGTCAGGGAGCTCTGCAGGCTCAGTCCGCCCTTGTCTCCTGTAGCTGTTACTGCCTTGGTCCTACCACCCTCATTCCCTGTTCTCATGGATCACTGGAAACCACAGAAGAGCAGTTATTTTCCTGCAGGTGATAAGAGCTCAGTGTTTAAAAATGTAGCAGCTTTTCTTTTCATCACCCGGGAATGGTTTGCATACTTCTGAAAGGTATTGAGTCAACTAAGGTTTACTAAGTAAGGTTACTTTCTTACATCACTGTTATGTTCTCAATTCATTTAATGACCCATTCCTACTGAATTCAATACCCTCTTAGAAATGTCTGTTAGAACCTGATGGGCTTCAGTTTGGCTGGTTGCTCTCCAGGCTAGCTGGACCATCACTATCTTGGGGTTTCACTTCCCTCCTTACGGGGAATCTCCCGTATGTCAGATCTCACAACTGCTACTTTCTTGATTTATTCCCTTGTTTTGGTGTAGCATATATACTCCAGTATTTTTCAGAAAAAGGGTGCATTGGAGGAAATGATTTTGAGACCATACATGTTTGAAAAGTGTCTTTAGTTTACAAAGTAGTTGTTTGATTGAATATATAACTCTAGGTTGTAACTCTAGGTTGGAGATACTTTTCCCTGAGAATTTTGAAGGCACTACTCCATTGTCCTTGCTTTTAGATTTACTGTTGAAAGATCTAAAGCCGTTTTAATTTCTGATTCCAGAATCTTTGTATATCTCTCCTCACCCCATCCTGGCCTTTTGGGAGCTTTGGGAGTTTTTCTTTAATGTTGTCCTCTGAAATTTTATTTGTTCTTTATTCCTTCCTGCATCTATTAGAATTCTATATGGGATTACTTTCCCTTTGCCTGAAAAACTGCTTATAATATGTCCTTTAATGTGGACTCTGCTGATGACAAATTCTTTTAATTTTTATCTAAAAAATGTGTTCCAGCTTGTCTTTAACTTAGAATTCTAGGTGTAGCAGTTATTTTCTGGCTTACATTCTTTCCTTTTTTTTTTTTTTTTGAGACAGTCTCACTTGATCACCCAAGTTAGAGTGCAGTGGCACAGTCACTGCTCACTGCAGCCTCAAACTCCTGGACTCAAGCAATCCTCCCACCTAGTCTTCCAAGTAGCTGGGACTACAGACATGCACCACCACATCTGGCTAATGTTTTAATTTTTCGTGGAGACAGCGTCTCACTATGTTGCCAAGGCTGGTCTTGAACTCCCGGGCTCATTCTCCTACCTCAGCCTTCCAAAGTGCCGGCGTGAGGCACTGTTGCCAGCCTATTTCATTTTTATTTTTGTTGAGATGTGGTTTTACTGTGTTGCCAAGGCTGACCTCGAAATCTTGGCCTCAAGTTATCCTCCTACCTTGACCCCTAAAGTGCTGGGATTATGGGTGTGAGATATTGCACCTGGCCCTTGGTTTACATTGTTTGTGTTGACAAATCAACCACCAGTGATACTGCTATATTTTTACTTTTTATTTTTGTCTTTGGCTTTCAAAGTTTTACTGTAATGCATCTAGTTGTAATTTCTGTTTAAAAGAAAAAATTTTCATGGCACTTATTAAAGAACGATAAGGCAGACTTTATTCAGAACCAGTGCAGTGGGCACAAGGACCCTTGCAATGGAGATTTGCAGTATGGGAGAGATATTGGGCTCAACTCTGAATACAAGAAGGAAAAATGGGAATTTGTAGTTTAGGAGAAGGATTGGGGTCAGGGGATGAAAAATTACTGATAGGAACCATTTGGAGTTAGGGAATTTCACTAAATTTTTACAGTTGGCTTGTTGGTCTAATGGGTTCCAACCATAAGCTCTCAGGAATGGCCTGAATTGGTTTGAAGCCTTATCTGGCTCCTCCTAAAGAGTACTCCTCTTTATATGGAGCAGAAAAGACAGTCCAGAACAAACAAAAATGCATTATAAGTATAAACAACAGCAAAAGCAAAGCAAGCAAATGAAAAATATAATTGACTGGGCATGGTGGCTCATGCTGGTAATGCCAGCACTTTGGGAGGTTGAGGTGGGAGAATCACCTGAGCTGGTAAGTCAAGGCTGTAGTGGGTGATCACATCACTGCACCCCAGCCTGGGCAATGGAGTGAGACCCTATTTGAAAAAAAAGAAAAAGTAAATGGCAAAAATATCTTCAAATGATATACTTTCAAAACAAAAAGGCTAGTGACCTCATACAAAGATCTAGATCTAATTATATACTAGAGGCTGTACTTCTAAACCAAAAGGTCTATTTTATTTAAGCAGACAAGGCTAATTGCCTTATATGAAGACCTAAGATTAATGACAAAGGCCTGTTTGATTATAAATATTGGAAATAAATTGAGCAACTAGAGCTTAATGAAACTAGTTACACCTCAGATGGTTGTTGGGACTGACTCACTTGACAGCAGATCTGAAGAAGAAAGTTAAATACAAGGACCCAGTGAATGCATTGTTGGTCTGAGAATCCCTGGAATGTTGCCTGGGAAGAGTTTTCAAAATAATCTTGGTTGGATCTCCAGAATTGTCAGAGGATGGTGAGACCTCTGTTCTATCTGAAATAAAGAGAAAGCCGAATTACTTGCTTACTGCAGTTAGAGACTGTTGGTCTTATATAAAATATTTGAGAAGAGTACAGTTCAGTGATTGCAGGGTTTCAGATAGACAAGTAGGTCAGCACTTTCTGAAGAAGGGTAGTTACTCAGTCAAGACTCTTGTGGATTGATTTGCCCACAGAGGTATGCATATTGGATTAAGTCATCCCTGATGGGCTGGTTTACAGAAACAAGGGGATGACATTGATTAGTTGGCTTGTAAAGTGTGTTTGCTGAAGTAAATTGATGTAGATTGATTCAACAGGCTTAAAACTCATGGCTACTTGTTACTATGGCGACACAGTAATCCATCTTTTCCAGTTTGTAGGAATTTTATTTTATTCTCAGGAATATATGAATGTTTGTTTTCATCTAGTTTTATTGCTTAGTTTCTTAGATATTAATCTTAAATTCATAAGGAATTTTCAAAAATTGGCTAGCAAGCTAACCTGTTTTTTTATAATCTTTTTTCTTACAAATTTGAAATGCCACCTTGTTCTACACTCAGTATTAATCTGTTTGCTTGTTTCCAGATCTTTTATTTTGTTCCATTAATTTCTTTTTTCAGATGTGTGAAGGTACAATTGACATCCACAAAAAACCCACACATATTGAAAGTGTGCAGTTGGATGAGTTTTGATATATTTATGTATATTTTATATATTTTACCTATGAAACATTACAGTGAAGAAAATGGTCATGGCCATTCCCCCAAAATGTATTCAGGTCTCCACTTCCCACTCTGTTCCTCCTCCGCACCCCATGGACAGAAAATGCTGGTCATCTTTCTGTTACTAGAGATTAATCTGCATTTTCTACAATTTTATATAAATTGAATCATTGTGTTCTTGTTCTTTTTTATTGTTTTTCTTTTATAAATTTTTTTTCTGAGACAGAGTCTCTCCCTGCTGCCCAGGCTGGAGTACAATGGTGCGATCTTGGCTTACTGCAACCTCTGCCTCCCAGGTTCAAGCAATTCTTCTGCCTCAGCCTCCTGAGTAGCTGGGATTACAGGTGCCTGCCACCATGCCCAACTATATAAATTTCTTTTTTAAAAAATAGAGATGGGGCCTCACTGTGTTGCTCAGGCTAGACTCAAACTTCTGGGCCCAAGCAGTTCTCTCACCCAGCCTCAGCCTCCCCAAGTGCTGGGACTATAGGCATAAGAGGGGCGAGGAAGAAGACCCACCTGACAGCCCACCAACCCATCTGCCTACCTGCTGTTGTTTTTCAATTAGCTTCTTCGATTCAACATTATTTTCAAATCATTCCCCTTGTATGTTGCAAATGTTCATTCCTTTTAATTACTGGATAGTGTTCCATTTTGTGGATTAGCACAATTCATTCACCCGTTGTTTTCAGGTTCTTTCCAGCTGTTGGTTCTTACAAATAAGCTGTTATAAATATTAGTGTACGAGTCTTGGTGTGGACATATTCTTTGATTTCTCTTGGTTAGTAGATACCTTTGTGTGGTAGGTGTGTGTTTAGTTTTATAAGAAACTCTTTCCCAAAGTGTCTGTACCATTTTACATTCCCACTAGCAGTGCCTGAGAATTCAGGTTGTTCCACATTCTCACCAATACATGGTATAGTCAGTTTTCATTTTAGAAATTTTAACGGGTATGCAGTGGTATTCAGTTATGGTTTGGATTTACATTTTCCTAGTGAATAATGAGGTAGAGCATCTTTTATTATGTGTACTTGGCATTCCTTTGTCTGCTTTCGTGAAGTATCTGTTCATATCTTTTGCCTATTTTTAAATATTTGGGTTGTTTTTACTGAGTTATGCAGTAATTCATTATATATAACAGGTATGAATCCATTATCAGATGAATGATATGCAAGTATCACATGATTTGCACATATTTTCTTCCAGTTTGTAGCTTGTCTTTGCATTTTTCTTAATGGTGACTTTTTTTTTTTTTTGAGACAGAGTCTTGCTCTGTTGGCTGGAGTGCAGTGGTTCAATCACAGCTCACTGCAACGTTGGCCTCCAGGGCTAAGTAGTCCTCCCACCTCACCCTCCTAAGTAGCTGCAACTACAGCCATGCACCACCACACTCAGCTAATTAAAAAAAAATTTTTTTTGTAGAAATGGAGTTTCACCACATTGCCCAGGCTGTTCTTGAACTCCTGGGCTCAAGTGATCCTCCCAAAGTGCTGGGATTACAGATATGAGCAATTATACCCAGCCAGCGGTCCCTTTTGTTTATTTTTTATTCTTTTGCTATAATTATTATTATTATTTTGAGTCAGGGTCTTGCTCTGTCATCCAGGCGGAGTACAGTGGTGCAATCCCAGCTCACTGCAGCCTCTGCCTCCCAGGTTCAAGTAATTCTCATGCTTCGGCATCCCGAGTAGCTGGGACTGCAGGCGTGTGCATAAGTCCACACCTAGCAAAGTTTTGTATTTTTAGTAGAGGTGGGGCTTTACCATGTTGCCCGGGCTTGTCTCAAACTCCTGAGCTCAAGTGATCCACCTGCCTCAGCCTCCCAAAGTGCTGGGATTACATGCGTAAGCCACCATGTTCATAAGTTTTGGTTTTGATGTCATATTCAAGAAATCATTGCCTACCTCAAGGTCACAAAGATTTTCTGTTTTCTTTTAGAATAGTTTTGACTCATATTTAGATCTGTGATCCATATTGAGTTAACTTTTACAGATGATGTCAGGTAAAGGTCTGAGTTCCTTTTGTTACATGTTTGGTTATCATACCATTATTTCTTTTCTTTTCTTTTCTTTTCTTTTCTTTCTTTCTTTCTTTCTTTCTTTCTTTCTTTCTTTCTTTCTTTCTTTCTTTCTTTTTTTTTTTGAGACAGAGTCTCACTCTAGTGTCAGGCTGGAGTGCAGCGGTGCAATCTCGGTTCACTACAACCTCCACCTGCCAGGTTCAAGTGATTCTCCTGCCTCAGCCTCCTGAGTTGCTGGGCCTACAGGTGTGTGCCACCACGCCCAGCTAATCTTTGTATTTTTAGTAGAGACAGGGTTTCACCATGTTGGCCAGCATGGTCTCGATCTCTTGACCTCGTGATCTACCTGCCTTGACCTCCCACAGTGCTAGGATTACAGGTGTGAGCCACCTCACCTGGCCTATATTTTCTGATTTTTTTTTTTTAAACTAACCTATCCATATTTAGACTGAAGACTCCATTACCCCTGTGGTGTGCAGCTGCTGACGTCTCTGCTCAGTTTTTCCTTTATTATCATATTTTAACCTGGCTTCCTAGTGATCACCCCCTTGTCTGTAGAGCTCAGTCATTCGGGTAATGATTTGGAGAGCAGTTGTACTCAAACCCCTTGAGCTCATAAGGCTTCCATCTCTGTTAATGGATCTATGTGTTGATTGAAGAATGCATTCAAAATTACAGGTAGTTCTCCCATCTTTCTTGGCTTTTAACTCTCAGCTGAGACTTCTTGGCTCTCTTCTAAGCATAGATGGTTTCCCAGTCAGCCAGGGATATGTGACCTTCTATGGCTTTCTGGTTGCCAGGATTTAGCCCTTAAATTTCTGGTCGATCTGCTGCTCACCCCAACTTACACTGCAAATCTAGGATAACAGAACTTTGTCTTTCTCCATTGCCACTTGTAGTTGGCTTGCCATGGGTTCCCATTCCTACCCCAGGTTAAGTTTTCTTAATCTCAAAAGGTTGCACACTTTTAGTTATATTTATATAGCAGTCTCAAAATGACAAAGGTAGGGAATAGACGTAGTTATCAGATCTAGGAAAGGAGGGGTAGTGTGACTATAAAAGGCAGCAGGAAATAGTCCCTTGGTGGTGACATGCAACAGTTTGGTATCTGATTGTGGTAACCTATAAACGAGAAATAACTATATACAAACACACCAGTGTATGTAAATAACAATGAAAATGGTGTAAGATCTGTAGTTTAATTAATGATATTATAGCAGTGGCAGTTTTGTGCATGAGACTCGACATCCAGATTTTGCGACTTTCTATGATTTCTTGAGTATTTCAGAGTACGAAATTTTAAAAAATTAATTTTAATGAATTTAGGGACATGACCTTGCTTTGTCACCCAGGATGGGGTGCAGTGACACTGTAATAACTCACTGTAGCCTCAAACTCCTGGATTCACGTTATCTTCCCGCCTCAGTCAGTCTGTGGAGTAGCTGGGACTACAAGGTATGCCACCACGCCTGGCTAATTTTCTAATTTTTTTTAGAGTTGGGGTCTCGCCGTGTTGCCCAGGCTGATCTCAATCTCCTGGGCTCAAGGGATCCTCCCACCTTAGCCTCTCAAATAGCTGGGACTACAGATGTAAGTCATCATGCCCAGTAGGCCTATATTCTCTATTTCCTGCAATTCAGGCCCTCTTCAGCTTTTTCCTTTTTTTTTTTTCCTCAAGGACATAGGGTCTCACTATGTTGCCCAGGCTGGTCTCCAGCATCTGGGTTCAAGCAGTCCTCCTGCCTCTGTCTCCTAAAATGCTCAGATTATAAGTGTGAGCCACTGCATCTGGCCAAGAGTCCCATCTTTTAAAAGACACAATGGAACCTTCTGGTGCTATATAGCTGTGATTAGATTCCTCAATTACTTGACCCCCTATCCCTTTCACATTGTTCTGGATATACACTGTGATCCAAAAGTCTTTTGTCTCTTTCCAAAGGCATGCCATTTATCAGCAGAATAAAGAACACTTCCAAGATGAGTGTACTAAGCTTCTGGTTGGCAATATTATCATCACCCGATACAACAATCGTACCTATCGTATTGATGATGTGGATTGGAATAAGACTCCAAAGGATAGCTTCACGATGTCTGATGGGAAGGAGATCACATTCATGGAATACTACAGGTAGCAAGAAGAGACTGGGTTTGGGCCTCAGGGTGGGGGTTGGATGTAGTCCACATCCTCTAGCAGGATATTTAGTTCTGCAATAGCGTACAACTTGACACTTTAAAAACAATTGAATTGGTAATGTGTCTAAAATCGAATGAGCTTGTTTGTGGGATTTCACCTGAGTGTGCTACGCTTATAGTTTCAGTTCTTTTAGTAATTTGGAAGTTACTATGTAAATTAATTTCAGGGCTTTGAATTTTTTTTTTTTGAGAATTTTTTTTGAGAATATTTTTGAGACAGTGTTGCTCTGTCCCCTAGGCTGGAGTGCAGCGGCTCACTGCAACTTCTGTCCCAGGTTCAAGCGATTTGTATTTTTGGTAGAGACAGGGTTTCACCATGATGACCAGGCTGGTCTCGAGCTTCATATGATCTACCCGCCTCAACCTCCCAAAGTGCTGAGATTATAAGCTTGAGCCACTGTGCCCGGCCTGAATTGTATTTCTTTTTCTGATTTTATTAGAAGTCTGGAGAGACTAAATTCAAATCATTAATCATTTGACTGTCATTTCATCTTTCTGTTGCCTAAGCCCTTTATTTTAGCCTGATGAGCTTTTTAATAAAGTCTTTTCTGAACTTTTAGCCTTATTTCTTATATATGTAATTGCAACATAATTTGAGCCTGCTTTTTCCAGTTACAAATACATTATGATCAGTTTCCAGTGGGTCCTTGACAAGGGTATTATGCAAATTGTATACTTCATTCCTGGTTAAGAGACTCAGACGATGTTGCTCTAAGAGTAGTGATGTCACTTCTGAAATTTTTTCCTACCTGTACTCTCCTGTAGCAAAAACTACGGGATCACAGTTAAAGAAGAGGACCAGCCCTTATTGATCCACAGGCCCAGTGAGAGACAGAATAACCATGGGATGGTGAGTAGGGGCTGTCGGGCTTACACTTCCACCTTAAGTTCTTCATCCTGCCAGTGGCTTTTAGCCATCCACATGGCTCTGTGGGAGCTGTGGAGTAGTGACTGTAGTGTGAGTGGGGAAAGCTGTGCAAGGGTTTGTCTGTCTCATCCAGCCAGAGGCACCTCTCACACTGGGAAGATGTGCTTTAGAAGTCCCCATGAGGTGCAGCTAAATATCCACATAAGCTATTAGGTTAAAGGGATAAGGAGAATTTCCTGTGAAGGAAGATTAAAACTATGAATCTATGAGGAAAGGTATAGACATTTATTTTAACAGGGCCAGAGGCCTGAGGAAGGTGCCTTGTCATGTGACTCCCCTGTCTTAAATGTGAAGACTGAAGACCAGTAGGATACAGTGAGATTGAGGCATGCTGCTTAACAATAGGAGGCATTGTCTTACCATTGTCTTGAGGCCAAGAGGGACAAATGTTTTTTCTAGTTTTCCCTCGCCTTTGAGTTTCAATTTTTTTCCTTTGACCTAATACAACAGGTTATATGTATAGTGACGGAGGGAGAAAGGATAAAATACTTCTAGTATTTCACTACTCCCTCTTCCAGGATTTTACACTCCTTAGTGTGCAAGGTATATCACTGCAGGACCAGCCCTGGGCCATGGCGTGTCCTTTATGGGTCAGGAGAACACAAGCTTCTTGTACTGCCTTATCTTCCCTCTTCATTTCTCTCTTCAAAGCTGCTAAAAAGGGAAATCCTGCTGCTGCCCGAGCTTTCTTTTATGACCGGAATCCCAGAGAAGATGAAGAAGGACTTCAGAGCCATGAAGGTTGGAGTCCTGTGTTTTCAGCAGGAAAGGCCCACTTTGCATGGCTGCCTTTCGGTTAGCAGTTTGAGTTAGAACCGAGCCAGATTCTGACTCTGTTGTTGGCTTGCATTGTAACCTGGGCAAGTCCATCTTCCAGGCTCCAGTTTTCTCCTCTGTGAAACATGACCCCATGTCCCTTCCCACACACAATGTGAAAGAGCATATCAGAACTTCCTTTTGAAAGTCATTAGAACAGTAGAGGGACTGGATTATAAAATAAGAAGAAACAAACAACCCTGCCTTCATCCTCACCAGTCAGGTGGATGATTGTAAACTGGTCATATGACCATGAGTGAGGTTCTTTGAGAGCACTGGATTATTGTAATATTTCTAAAAGTCTTCAATTTACTTGAAGGTGTGGAGAAGATAATGAGGCAGAAAGCCAGCAAATCAGGAGGTGAAGATAGAATTTTATTTTGTGGGGCCCTGGGTCTCCTGGGGGTTTTGAGCTCAGCTCCTGTGGGCAGGGCTGAGTAGCAGAGATGGGTACAGCAGCTGGCACCTAGGCGGTGTGAGTCCTGACCCCGAGGGACGACCCACCACACTCTATAACTCCTTGGGCTGTCCACACTTGAGCTCCTCTCTGCTGCCTCACTTTCCAGTCCTTATCTGTCTTAGACCCATATGCCACATACAGTTTTTAGTGACATCATAAAGAAAGAGCTTGAAGTGAAGCTCCAAAATCTTGTGAGAGATTACTTTCATGTTTACCTTCCAGTACTTCTACTTTCACCTACCGTGTTGGTCAAGGCTTTTTTCTTACAACTCCCAGTTTCCTGATGACTTTACGATCACATAGCTGTATCTATATAGCCCTGTCGACTTACTGACCCTAATGCCTACCTCACAGGAAATAACAGCTATGCAATTCATCCATCTCAGAAGAATAAAGAAAGAACTCACTTTTATGATCCACAGTCTTCCTGCATTCCTGTTAGATTTTACTCAACAATAAGTATTTAGCAAGTACCTATTAGTGAATCAAACACCACGACAAATTCTGGGCAAAAAAGTGACTTATGGTAACATTAAGTGACTAGTATACTATGGCATATAGTGTTAGACTGAATACGGTTTTCCATTCTGTTATGTTTGGCTGGCTGCCTAGAACATGGCATTTTTTTCCACATTTTTTCCCCAAATTTTATTTCTTTTTCTGTAGTTTTTTCATTATACAGACAGAGTCTCGCTGTGTTGCCCAGCCTGGTCTCAAAGAATCTGCCCATCTTGGCCTCCCAAAGTGCTGGGCTTGCAGGCGTGAGCCACTGCGCCAGGCCCCACATTTTAAATAGGTATAATCAAGCCCCTTTGTTCCTGTTTCATGGGCTCTAGGAATTTTAAAGTCAAAACATGCTTTGAAAAAGAAATAAGATCCATACATCATAAAAGAGGAAGAGTCAGTGACATTTAAAATTCTTTTATTATTCAATTTTTTTTTTTTTTTTGGAGATAGTATCTTGCTCTGTCCCCCAACCTGGGTGCAGTAGCACAATCATGGCTCACTGAAGCCTCAATCTCCTGGGCTCAAGTGGTCTTCCGACCTCAGCCTCCTGAGGAGCTGGGAGTACAGGCATGCACCACCATACCTGGCTAGTTTTTAAAGTTTTTTATAGAAGCAGAGTCTCGCCATGTTGCCAAGGTTGGTCTCGAACGCGTGGGCTCAAGCAATCCTCCCACCTTATCCTCCCAATCAATTTTTAACCTTATATCACATTCACATTCCTAAGAGATAGATTTAATAAGTCCTTGGAGATATTCGAACGTTTCTACTGATTTCAGTGGGAAAGAGAAACATTTTAGACGTATTGGGGTTTATTTAACTTCATATTGGAGAAGTTATCTTTTTATAAGTCATTTTCATTTAAATTCTATTTAGGATTTGACCCAGCAAATCAATCTGAGCCCCAAGCAACACCATAGTGCTTTGGAATGCTTACTACAGAGAATTGCAAAGAATGAAACAGCCACCAATGAACTGATGCATTGGGGACTCTGTCTGCAAAATGATGTACATAAGGTAAACCAGAAAACATGATGGTATATGCACATGCACAGACACACGTTTGCAATGTTTATGTGACTTTCGTTTTGTTCTCAATATATTTTGAATGTTTGTCCATGTCATTTAATACTTTTTTTTTTTCCTGAGGCAGGATCTCACTCTGTAGCCGAGGCTGGAGTGCAATGGTACGATCTCAGCTCACTGAAACCTCTGCCTCCTGAATTCAAGTGATTCTCCCACCTCAGACTCCTGAGTAGTGGGGATTACAGGCACTTGCTTTCATGTCTGGCTAATATTTGTATTTTTTTGGTAAAGTCGGGGTTTCACCATGTTGGCCAGGTTGGTCTCAAACTCCTGACCTCAAGCGATCTGCCCACCATGAGCTCCCAAAATGCTGAGATTACAGGTGTGAGCCACTGTACCTGACCATATTTTTCTAAGTATTTCTAATGGCTGCCTAATACTTTTTATTAACGATTTTCTATCCTTTTATATTCAAATTGAATTTAGTGTTTTTCTATTATAAATAATGATGCAGGCCGGTCATGGTGACTCACACCTGTAATCCCAGCACTTTGGGAAGCCAAGGCAGGTGGATCACCTGAGGTCAGAAGTTCAAGAACAGCCTGGCCAACATGATGAAACCCCATCTCTACTAAAAATATAAAAATTAGCCGGATGTGGTGGCACATGCCTATAATCCCAGCTACTCAGGAGGCCGAGGTAGGAGAATTGCTTGAACTCGGGAGTTGGAGGTTGTGTTGAGCCGAGATAGGGCCTCTGCACTCTAGACTGGGAGACAAAGCAAGACTCCATCTCAAAAAAAAAATTAAGTAAAGAAAAATAATGATGCAGTATACATCCTTGTCACTAAATCTTTGTATATGTTATTTATTTATTTTTGAGATGGAGTCCAAGCGATTCTCCTGTCTCAGCCTCCCAATTACAGATGCACACCACCATGCCCGGCTAATTTTTATATTTTTAGTAGAGATGGGTTTCACCATGTTGCCATGGCTGATCTCAAACTCCTGACCTCAAGTGATCTGCCTGCCTTGGCCTTCCAAAGTGTTAGGATTATAGGCATGAGCCACCATGCCCAGACGTTGTTTATTAAGTCCAATTTATGAAAGTAAAATAATTTAGGGACATTTATTTATTTATTTTGAGATGGCGTTTTGCTCTTGTTGCCCAGGCTGGAGTGCAATGGTGAGATCTCGGCTCACTGCAACTTCCGCCTCCCTGGTTCAGGCAATTCTGCCTCAGCCTCCCAAGTAGCCTCAGCCTTCTGAGTAGCTGGGATTACAGGCATGTGCCACCATACCCAGCTAATTTTTGCATTTTTAGTAGAAATGGGTTTTCACCATGTTGGCCAGGCTGGTCTCAGACTCCTGACCTCAGGTGTTCTGCCTGCCTCGGCTTCCCAAAGTGCTGGGATTACAGGTGTGAGCCACCACAGTCGGCCATACTTTTGTTTTATATTGCCAGTTGTCCTCTAGAAAGGTTTAACATTTTTTGCCTTTGTGAGCATGAGTCTGACTCTTATACCTTTGCTAATTTGAGTACCTTAGTCTTTATAATAGACTTTTATAATATTAGGAAAGTCATTAAAACATTTTTATTATAGGAAAAAAGATTTTTTTTGAGATGTAGTCTCGGTATGTTGCCTAGGCTAGAGTGCAGTGGTGCGATCTTGGCTCAGTGCAATCTTTGCCTACCAAGTTCAAATGATTCCCATGCCTCAGCCTCTCAAACAGCCACCACACCCGGCTAATTTTTGTATTTTTAGTACAGATGGGGTTTTGCTGTGTTGGCCAGGCTGGTCTCAAACTCCTGACCTCAAGTGATCTGCCCACCTCAGCCTTCCAAAGTACTGGGATTATAGGCGTGAGCCACCGTGCCTGGCCTAAAATGTTTCATTAAAATCAAACAGTAGAAATTATGAAAAGTAAAAGTCCTACATAATTATACCTCTTCCAGAGATAATCACTAAGTTTGGACTTAGTTTTTATGATGTATACACACTAGTTTTGTCAAAATAGAATTATATTTCATGTAGTTAGAAAGTGACCAGTGATCACAAAGTAGCCCATCAAACTGATGTAGATGTATTATTAGCTTAATTATCTTCCTTTTTTTTGACATTTATGTCTAATTGATATATTATTATATTTTTAATTTGTTCTTTCATTATATTTATGGCTTTTTTCCCTCAGCTTTTGTCTGGAATAATAGAAAATAATAGTCTTTGTTCAGCCTTATTAAGAAATTTTGCCTTGAATTTTCTCCTTTCAATTTTTCCCTTAAAACATTTTCTAGCCTGGGCGCGGTGGCTCACACCTGTAATCCCAGCACTTTGGAAGGCTGAGGTGAGCAGATCACCTGAGGTTGGGAGTTCGAGACCAGCCTGACCAACATGGAGAAACCCTGTCTCTACTAAAAATACAAAAATTAGCCAAGCGTGGTGGTGCATGCCTATAATCCCAGCTACTTGGGACACTGAGGCAGGAGAAATGCTTGAACGTGGGAGATGGAGGTTGCAGTGAGCCGAGATCCTGCCATTGCACTCCAGCCTGGGCAATAAGAGTGAAACGTCGTCTCAAAAAAAATAATAAGTAAATATTTTCTTTTCTTTTCTTTTCTTTTTTGAGAGTGTAATAAAACAAACAAACCACTGCTGGAGTACAGTAGTTCGATCTTGGCTCACTGCAACCTCCGCCTCCCAGGTTCAAGAGATTCTCCTTTCTCAGCCTCTCAAGTAACTGGCATTACAGGCGTGCACTACCACGCCTGGCTAATTTTTGTATTTTTAGTAGAGGTGGGGTTTTGCCATGTTGGTCAGGCTAGTCTCGAACTCCTGACCTCGTGATCCACCTGCCTTGGCCTCCCAAAGTGCTGGGATTACAGGCATGAGCCACCATCCCGGGCCAACAAATTAAATATTTTCTAAAGATTGTTTTTCTTCATTCAGTGATTCTGTTTTTTTCTTTTCTTTCTTTTTTTTCTTCAATCTTACAACAAAACATTCAGTGGTTCTCAATAGACATTGTTTTCAAATCTCTTTCTTGGAATATCATGTGAAAGTTTCAATAATGAAAGACTAGTGCCTATAAGAATTTTACCTATAGAATTGTAAAATTTTATTTACAACGACTTTCACTGCTAGAAACTTCATTGTTCTGCTAGTCTCAAAAGTTCTAACAGGGACAAGCATCTATGGTGGAGCTGACCAGGCCTCATAGATCAGTAGCACTGTATTTCTAAATAGTGTTTGAAATGGCTCATGGTTTATTTTCTGTTTAGATTGAAGGACGTCTGCTACCAATGGAAAGAATTAACTTAAAAAATACTTCGTTTATCACATCTCAGGAACTAAACTGGGTTAAGGAAGTAACCAGAGACCCTTCCATCTTGACGGTAAATGATTTTTAAAGTGATAGAGAAAGGACCAGTATTCCCCAAAGTGTGGAAATTAGAAAGTAGGAATGATCTAGAGTCCTCTTTTTGAGAGAAAGTACCAATTGAATTCCCATTCTGAATTGCTTACTAAACAGGGATCCTTCAGACAGAGCAGTTGATGAGTTGTTAGAAGTAAGCCCTTTGCTTGACCTCAGACTTATGAAAAGGAAGTAAATTGCTGTGGTAATTCACATAGTGCCAACCTGTTACCCACTCTCTCTTCTTTCTTTCTCTTTTCCCCCTCTTTTTCCTGGGAGTATCTAGAGGGCGTTTTTATCCATGAAAGAAGTTAAATTAGATTAAAACAGTACCCCACCTAGGGAACTAATATACTAGCTATTTGTATCAAAGTATAAAATGGTATATAATTAATTCTCTGTTTTAACCAATGTGGACTTCATAGCTGAACAGATATATAAAATACATGTTTGTAAATGTTTTATTGAAATATAAATGAAAAGCACACCTATTAATATATAACTTGATGAGGTTTTTTTTTAATTAAATAGACCTGTATAGTCAACACCAAGGATTAAGAAGCAGAACTTAACCAGCCCTCCAGAAGCCCCCTCCATTCTCCCAGTTACTGACTCGCCTTTACCCTTCATACATCCAGTACAACCACCATCCTGACTTCTCACAGCACAGATTTGTTTCAACAATTTCTATACTTTATGTATACATGGATTCATAGATTATATATTCTTCTATGTCTGGCTTCTTTTCTTAACTTTGTGTTGGTGAGTTTCATCCTGTTGTTAGGTGTGGTTGCTGCTCTTTCATTCTCATAACTGTATTACATTTCATTGTGAGAGTACGCCATGGTTTCCTTATCATGTACGTTCGTGTTAATAGTAGGAGTTAGGTAAGACAGGATTCAAGCAATGGGAGTGAAAAGTAATTGATTCTCTAGAATGAAATCTTCTAAGTGTGAGTTTGAGGTGTTTAAATTGTGAGAAATACTAAAAGTAGCTTGTGGTTTTTCCTAGATTCCCATGCATTTCTGGGCACTTTTTTACCCAAAGAGAGCAATGGATCAGGCCCGAGAACTGGTCAGCATGTTGGAGAAGATTGCTGGCCCCATTGGCATGCAGATGAGCCCACCAGCCTGGGTTGAACTAAAGGACGACCGAATAGAGACCTATGTCAGAACCATTCAATCCATGTTAGGAGTTGAGGTAAAAATGTAATTCTAATAAATGTATAGGATGTCCATTTTAAAATACTTAAATACTGAATTTTAACTTATGGTTATTGTCTGCTGTTGATGATTTTACCCATATGCACATGAAATACTGACTTTATGCCCTTTGGTTAATTTTGCTTCCCTCACTCTCTCTTGGCACCCTCACTTACTCTAGTCTTCCTGTTCTCACGTAGCTGGCTGAGAGAATAGCTGACTTCACTTATGTTCATTATCTGTAGAACATGTGCTCAGAATGTCAGGTGCCGTCTTACATGGTTCACTACTGAGCTGCCTCAGACCAGTCTGAGTTCAAGATTAAAATTACTCTGGTGATTAACTTGGCAGATGGCCCACTGATAGGGTCCTGATGACTGATCAGGAACGCCAGAGCTGGCCAGGTCATAGCACTCACAACTTAGTTATTCAGTCCTTTTAGTTCTTACCTGTTTCTAAATAAAATAGAGCAAGAAGATTAGGGAGAGAAAAAAGGAAGGGGAAGACTTTTGGAAGTAATTAGCCCTTGAATTGAAGATTCTGGTAAATTGTTCTGGTGAGATCAATCCCAGAATTCAATCATCTTGGCATCACAGAATTCTTTTTTTTAATTTGTTTTTTTTTTAAGAGATAGGGTCAGCTGGGAACACAGTGGCTCACTCCTATAATTCCAGCATTTGGGAATGCTGAGGCAGGCGGGTTACTTGAGCCCACGAGTTTGAGACCGGCCTGGGCAACCTGGCGAAACGCTGTCTCTACGGAAAATTCAAAAATGAGCTGAGTGTGGTGGCATACACCTGTAGTACCAGCTACTTGGGAGGCTAAGGTGGGACAATCACCTGAGCCTGTGGAGATTGAGGCTGCAGTGAGCTAGGATCATGCCACTTTGCTCAGCCTGGGCAACAAAGTGAGAGACCTTTTCTCAAAAAAAAGAAATGAGAGATAGGATTTCACTCGGTCACCCACGTTGGAGTGCACTCGTGCAGTCTTAGCTCACTGTTGCCTCAAACTCCTGGGTTCAAGCAGTCTTCCTGCTTCAGCCTCCCAAGTAGCTGGAACTACAGGCATGGGCCATTATACCTGGCTAATTCACACACAAAATTTTTTTATAGAGACATGGTTTCACTATGGTTGCCCAGGCTGGTCTCGAACTTCTGGCCTCAAGTGATCCTGCTACCTCAACCTCCCAAAGCAGTGAGATTATAGGTGTGAGCTACCATGCCCAGCAGCATTCTCTTTTTGATCCGGCACTTTTGATATATCATTCACAACAGCACATTTGTGTTCCCTCTTTGGTGTGTTTCTCTCTCTCTTTTTAGACATAAGATCTTGCTCTGTTGCCCAGGCTAAAGTACAGTGGCATGATCATAGCTGACTATAACCTCAAACTTGAGGACTCAAGGGATCCTCCTGCCTTAGCCTCCTGAGTAGCTGGAACTATCCACATGCACCACCACTCCTGGCTAATTTTAAAATTTTTTGTAGAGATGGGATCTCCCTATTTTGCCCAGGCTGCTCTCAAACTCCCAGCCTCAATCAGTCCTCCCACCTCCCAAAGTGCGGGATTACTGGTGTGAGCCACTGCGCTCAGCCTGTGCATTCCCTTCATAATTCCATCCTGATCTCCCATGCCTGTCATACTCTACCATGGCCTCCCTCAGACCTGATGATAGGTAAATTCTGATCTGCTTTCAAAAGAATAACCAAGCCCAGTACATCAGCTCTCTCATTTCACAATTTCTTCTGTTCTCTTTTTGAGAGGGTACAACCAATAGTTTTCATGTGGCATAGATGTGAATTTCATTCATAATGTTTACCAACTTATCTCATGGTGACCTTGCTCTGTCTGTCTTCATCTTTAAGGCATTCTGTTATCATCTGTGTGAGGGATCACAAACTCTTATGTCTCCAGAGGCCGGATAAGGGGTATAAATGAGTGAAATGGGCCAGGAGGGGAGCGTAATGAACTAAAGAGGGTAGCCCCTATTACTGGAGATATGAACTCAGGATTGCCAAAATGATTCTTAATGTGCTTGTTTGTTGATAGAAGCCAGAAACCTGGGATTGCATATGTATGTATCTTCCTATGTTTAAATGTTAATTTAAGCAAACATACACACTTGTAAGTCATTGTAGGGCCTGAAAAAATGCACCTGTTTGCTGTGTTCAGTCCATAGACTCCCAGTGCACAGCTCTGTTCTCATACCTTTGGAAATGCTTTGGTGTCATTGCTGAATGTGTCCTCTGGAGCAGGGTACCACTAATTTACCATTTGTAGCAGTTTCCGGCATAAAGCGTCGGCAACCTTCTTTCACTTGAATGCTGCTTTTCTTTATTCAGACTTTGAAAGGTCTTCTTTTTTCAATACTGGATCCCTTAGGCAGTGAGGGATAGTTGATACTGACATGTGCTGTGCTGCTGGCAACATCATTCTGTCTCTTCACAAGAAAGTTAGGAGTGGCTGCTTATGGATTTGGCAATAGCTTCATTCCAGTTTCCATTTAGCTCTGAATGCTTTCTTGTAGTATTGCATTCCTTGTTTCCTTGGTTAAAGTTCTGTGGTATGAGTGCAATAAGTTGCTTAGTAAACTAAAGAGATAGTTAAAAAAATTATACGGAATTGGAAGCAGCAAGTAATGTAAACCTTGCATGCATTCAAACCTGTTCCTTTTCCAGGCATCTGAGTCTCCTAATAGATAAATCTTTTGGTAATCAGGGCCAGCAATGGGTAATTAATAGTAATGTATTACCTATCTATACAGAACAGCCTTGAGCCAAAGAACTGCTAATTCAGCTCCAAGGACCTCGTTCTGATTGGAATGTCCACCCTTCTTTATTTCAGTTCCCTGTCTTCCTTAAAGGTCCTGTGGCTTTGGCTTTGCCTACTCAGAATACTGTCAACTAGCGTCTAGTAAAAATCCGTAGAGAGTTCCAAAGCCTGACTTGTATATACTTTATCTCCTCAAGGGGAAGATACAGATGGTTGTTTGCATCATCATGGGCACACGTGATGATCTCTATGGGGCCATCAAGAAGCTGTGCTGTGTGCAGTCTCCAGTACCCTCCCAGGTGAGTGGGTGTTGGGCAGGAGGCACAGATGGCACCTCTCGCCTCCCCTGAGGCTTGGAAAAGAGAGAGATGTGTGTTCACTAAGACTAAAGTAGTTATTAGAAGCCAGTATGTGCAGAGCCTTCTGGTGAAAGGTTCTCCTGATTAGAGCAACCTGGTAAAGAGCACATCGCTCTTCATAAGCTGCCTTTGTGCTTGTGAATGAACAATTTGACTTGTTCTGAGGTTGAGTCACCAGATGGTTTCATATGACTGAGTTCTGAGAGTGAGTTAAGGCTTCATTCTGAAAGAGGAAAGCTGTTTTTCCTATGGGAGTTAAAAAAGCATTCCACTCTGCATGAGAGCCTTTTAAAGGTTTTCATTTGTTGGTTCTATTTTGTTTTGGCTTTGTGGTGTGTATGTGGGGCAGGGGTGGGGTATTTTGTGTGTGTGCATGCATGCCTAGGAGAGAGAGAGAGAGAGAGTGTGTGGTATTTTGCCCATGTGCACGCATGCCTAGAAACCCTAGAATCAGAACTGTTAATGCAAAATATGTTATCTGCTAACTTGAGTTTCTTAAACAAATGTAGTGTTTACTAAATTAGAGTTCAGATTTTCTGAAAGGTTGATAGTGACCTACTTCTCCCCAAACCTTTTGTTCCCTTCATTATAGGTTATCAATGTTCGAACCATTGGTCAGCCCACTAGGCTTCGGAGTGTGGCCCAGAAAATTTTACTTCAGATTAACTGTAAATTGGGTGGTGAGCTCTGGGGAGTGGATATTCCTCTGGTGAGTGATGCTGAGATTTATGTCTTTGTTCAGTTTGCCTCTCCAGAGAATCCTCCAAGCTGTTTTCCTGTTTTTCCTCATTCATTATGCTTCTTCTTCTCAACACTTACTCAGTAGTCTAAATGGCTCGCTATCTCTTCAGCCCATTAGCTAAGAATATTTTTTGTTTTTAAATGGCGAAAAAATTAAGATGATTATTCCATGACACGTGAAAATTATGTGGAGTTAATTTTCAGTGTCTTACATAAAATTTCACTGAAATACAGCCATACTCTTTCATACTGTCCATGACTGCTTTTGTGTTATGCAGACAAAATTGAATAAAGGTCAAGCATGTTTTTTCTGAAATGGTTGGGACCAGAAACATTTTGGATTTTAGATTTTTGAGAACTTGGGGACATTTGCTTGCATCCCACATTCAAAAACCTGCACTCTGGGCAAGGTGCAGTACCTCACGCCTGTAATCACAGCACTTTGGGAAGCCGAGGCAGGCAGATTACCTGAGGTCAGGAGTTCAAGACCAGCCTGACCAACATGGTGAAACCCCGTTTCTACTAAAAATACAAAATTAGCCGGGCATGGTGGCATGGTGGCACATGCCTGTAATCCCAGCTACTCAGGAGGCTGAGGCAGGAGAATCGCTTTAACCTGGGAGGCAGAGGTTGTGTTGAGCTGAGATCATGCCATTGCACTCCAGCCTGGCAACAAGAGTGAGATTCCGTCTCAAAAAAAAGAAAAAAAAATCTGCAGTCCGAAGCACTCCAAAATCTGAAACTCTTTGAGTATCATGTTGGTGCTCAAAAGGTTTCAGGTTGTGTAGCTTTTCAGATTTGGGACTCAACTTTTGGTTCCTATAAAGTTGTGAAACCATAAGGCTCACAAAACCTAAGATACTTAACCTTTAGTCCATTGCTGATCCCTGGTCCTGATCTCTGTGTTTATTGTGTTTAAAAAATGTCAATGTGATTGCTGTCTTTCTTTTTCTTTCCCAGAACTTACTTTCATATATACACATTAAGGGGAGGTTCCTTTGGAATTCAGACAGTAATTAAAAATGGAGCAATAGATTGCTTGGGTCTAGGGTTTGGTTTTTGTTTTTGTTTTCTAACCTAGAAACAGTTAATGGTGATTGGGATGGATGTTTACCATGACCCCGGCAGAGGCATGCGCTCCGTGGTTGGCTTCGTGGCAAGCATCAATCTGTAAGTACTGCTCTTGTTTGATTACTTCATTTTGGGGCCTAATTTTATAAATCCAGCAATCTTTTTTAGCATTATGTATTATAAAGATTTCTAAACTCCTTCCTCTATCTTCTTGTGAAATTTTTTTCTTTTTGAAATGGAGTCTCCCTTTGTCACCCAGGCTTTAGTACAGTAGTGCCATCTCAGCTCACTTCAGCCTCCGCCTTCTGGGTTCAAGTGATTTTCCTGTCTCAGCCTCCTGAGTAGCTGGGATTACTGGTGTGTACCACCATGCCTGGCTAATTTTTGTATTTTTAGTAGAGACAGGTTTTAATCATGTTGGCCAAGCTGGTCTTGAACTCCTGACCTCAGGTGATCCACCCACCTCGGCCTCCTAAAGTGCTGGGATTACAGGCACGAGTCACCATGCCCAGCCGTGAAATTTGTTTATGTAACTTTTTTAGTTTTGAGGTTGGTTTTACTCTGTCACGCAGGCCGGAGTGCAGTGATGTGATCACAGCTCACTGCAGCCTCAACCTCCCCATGTTTTAGTGATCCTCCCACCTCAGCCTCCCGAGTAGCTGAGACCATAGGCATGTACCACCATACCCAGCTAATTTTTGTATTTTTTGTAGATTCAGGGTTTTACCATATTGCCCAGGCTGGTCTCAAACTCCTGGGCTCAAGTGATCCACCTGCCTCAGTCTCCCAAAGTGCTGGGATTACAGGCATGAGCCACCACACCTGGCTATGCAGCTTATTGAACAAACTTGGCATTGGTGTGAATGTGCTTCCCAGCTGCAGTGCAGCCTCCTCCAAGGATGGGGCTGTGCTGCTTTGTTGTTGGCTTTTTTCCCCCAGAAATGAGAGTTTTTTTTAAATTGTTTATTCCAATTGTAAAAATAAGGCATGCTTATTCCAGATACCTGCAGAAATTTAGAAAGTGAGAATTCCTTATGGTCCAGCTTTTATTCATATTAACGACGGCCTAAGGTTTGATGTATATAAACTTTCAGATTCTTTTATGCATATGTTAACACATACATGTGATATATAACTCTGATATATACACACATATATATATTTACACAAATGGGATATTGCTAGGTATACTATTCCTCAGCTTAATATGCACTTAAACTATACATTTTCTCGTATGATTACAAATAAATCTCAACCAACTCAACTGGTCCACAGAATTTATTCTGTGTATCATTATTTAACTAATCCTCTCTTGGTGGATATCTAAGTTGTTAACTTTTTTCTATTGGAGCAGTTTTGTAGCAAATATCCACAATTACACATTTTTATGTTCTGCATATGGCTTAAATAAATCTTTTCCCCACATCACTACTTGTTCTTACATATAATAGAAATGCATATCTTAGGTATTTGTTGGGTTGATTCATAGAGAAACCTGTGTTACTGACACAAGCTATAGGCCATCCTCTTTGAACATTTGTTCATCTTCCTCTCTCTGTCTCTCTACTCATCCCGACACTAGCACCCTCACAAAATGGTACTCCCGGGTGGTGTTCCAGATGCCACATCAGGAGATTGTGGACAGCCTGAAGCTGTGCCTCGTGGGCTCCTTAAAAAAGTTTTATGAGGTGAGGAGAACAGAAATTCTCAAGTTTCTGGGGTTGGTTTTTTTTTTTTTTTTGAGACGGAGTCTTGCTCTTGTCGCCCAGGCTGGAGTGCAGTGACGTGATCTTAGCTCACTGAAACCTCTGCCTCCCCGGTTCAAGTGATTCTCCTGCCTCAGTCTCCCAACTAGCTGGGATTAAAGGCACACGCCAGCATGCCCAGCTAATATCTGTATTTTTAGTACAGAAGGGGTTTTGCCATGTTGGCCAGGCTGGTTTCGAACTCCTAGCTTCAGGTAATCTGCCTGCCTGGGACTTCCAAAGTGCTGGGATTACAGGCATGAGCCACTGTGCCCAGCCAAGTTTCTGAGTTTTTGAGGACTACCTATGTGAACACTTGAACAGGAAGTCTGATGTGAGAGAGGGATCTCAAATCAAAGGTGAGTCTCCTAAGCAGCTGCTGCTGAGCAGGCAGCTCAGAGCTCCTCCTTTCAGGCTTCTGCTTGTACAGATCAGCTCGAAGAGCTAAGGAGCTAACTGCTTTCATTTGGTTTAGTAAGTAATAATTATTTCCCAGGTTGTCAGCCTGATGCCTCCAGACATAATCTTCATGTCCTTATCAGGGAACCTGGGGGTAAATTTCAGCAATTAAAGCAGCTTATGAGTGTACTCAGCTTTTTATGACTTACTAGATGCTGCCTCTTTTCATTTTGGTTCAAGACAAATGCCTCCTTATAAATCACCCCTCGAACTCTAAAGAATGCTAACTGTGGAGGATTGCTGTAATTAAGCTGATACTGGGGCTGGAACAGTGAGCAAGCAAGGTACTGATTTCTGCCTTGGCCAGTACATCAAAGGAAGCACTGATAAGTGCCTTTCATGTCTTAAGGTCAGGGTTAGACCCTAACCTTTGCATAGAGGTTAAACAGCAAGAAGTTTAATAATTTTTTATGATTGAAGTCAGTCTCTAGGGCTCCGCCTTGTCTCCGTATAGAATAATGTTTCCTACAGTGTCCTGCAAATAGTTTAATACTGTTCAGTTATTAGAGGTTGTGTGTGTGCGTGTGTGTGTGTGTGTGTGTGTGTGTGTTTTAAAGCCTATCTCGAGCAAGGGATCCATATGTTAGGCTACTGAGTTATGAAGTTCAACCTGTCTTTCCTTTCTGTTATTGTTGTTGTAATTGTTTTCCTTAAAAATTTGATCTGTCTTCTAAGACCTAGATATGAAGCCTTTCCCATTCTTCCCTCACTGCTCCATCTCTAAGCTAGAATTCTTTATGTTCCTCTCCCAAGGCCTTTCGTTGATAGTCTGTTCAGTAGTATCACATCCGGCCTTATATTTGTTATTTGTATCCTTATTTATGCATCTCACTGGGTCGTAAATTATTTGAACACTGGTTATGGATGGCTGTGCAACAAATTACCCTAAAACTTAGTGGAATGAAATGAGCAAGTTTGATGTTCACGGTCAGGAATCCGTTTATTTTAAATCTAGAGTAAAACTGGCATATCCAAATATAAATGGTCTCTGAATCATAAGGGTTCTTTCTATTTTTTTTGAGACAGGGTCTTGCTCTGCCTCACCCTCCAGAGTAGCAGGGGCTACAGGTATGTGCCACCATGCCTGGCTAATCGTTAAAAATTTTTAGTAGAAATGAGATCTTGCTATTTTGCCCAGGCTGATCTTGAACTCCTGGGCTCAAGTGATCCTCCCACCTCAGCCTCCCAAAGTGCTGGGATTACAGGCATGAGCCACTATGCCTGGCCAAAGGTTTCATTTGATTCAGGTCCTCATTATTGGCTTAGTCCTATGCCAGCTTTTGCCATTTCCCCAGTTGTTCTGCACCTAGTGGAAGGAATCTTTGTATTTAAACTGTTTTGCAAAGTGAAGACTCCATCTCTACAAAAAATTGAAAAAAGAAGTCAGGTTTGGTGGCTTGCACCCATAGTCCCAGTTCTTCAGGAGGCTGAAGTAGAAGGATCCCTGAAGGCCAGGAGTCCAATGCTCCAGTGAGCTATGATCATGACAGCCCAGTTGACAGAACCTGCCTCTAAAACAAATAAAATAAAATAAGGCATTTTGATCATGCCTCTCCCAGAGCTTATCCTGACTCCTCTGTAGCCCCAACAAATTTGCTTTTGGGTTCTAATATTCTGACTACCTCTGGACTCTCCAGTTTTATTAATCTTCCTCTGGGAATGACAGTAACCACTGGAAGTTCCAACACTTCCAAATAGTTGCCTTCTTACACATTTTCAGCCTCATTTTGCATCAGGGCTTGCTAGTCCAAAGCCCATTTTCTTCATTCTAAATCTCTCACTTTTCTTTGGACTTATGTTCAATAAGATGTTTCTAAATATTCTTATCCTTTTCCTTGAATAGTTTATTTTTCTCTTCTCCTTTTTCTGTAACCAGGGTTTTCCTTGATGAATACACCGCCTTTTTTTGAGACAGGGTCACTCTGTTGCCTAGGCTGGAGTGCAGAGTCGCAATCTTGGGTCACTGCAGCCTCAACCGGCTGGGCTTGAGGGATCCTCCCACCTTAGCCTCCCAAGTAGCTGGGACTACAGGCACATACCACCACACCCAGCTAATTTTTGTATTTTTTTGTAGAGACAAGAGTATTGCCATGTTGCTCATGCTGGTCTCAAACTCAAGCTAATGTCCAATTCCTGGCCTCAAGCCATTTGCCCACCTCGGCCTCCCAATGTGCTGGGATTACAGGTGTGAGCACCTGTGTCCAGCTGAATACCCTTTCCTGCCCTGTCCTGTCCTGTACAGGAACACACCACCACACCCAGCTCAGTTTTGTATTTTTAGTAGGGGAAAGGTTTCACTGTGTTGGCCAGGCTTGTCTCAAACTCCTGACCTTAAGTGATCCGCTAGCCTTGGCCTCCCAAAGTGCTGGGATTATAGATATTAGCCACTGTGCATGGCCAAATACTGTTTTCTTAGAAGCATCTCAGGTTGTGATTACTCTCATATCTCCAGAGTCAGACACCTTCCCCAGGCCAGTCATTTTTTTATCAGTATTACATCCTGGAGTGTCTTTAACCAATTTCCCAATAAAATTAATTATCAATGTCAGCATCATCATAAGACTTGTTTACAATGAGTTATTTGAAATTTCCCAACAATATTAGTGTTATTTCATCTCGCAGTATGACAGTATATATAACCTAAAATGTAAGAAGTCAAAAGATACTGTCATGTTACTAGAGTCCTACTCACTCATAAATAATTAGTCCAGCTTATCATTATACTGCATGACTAAAGTGTCTCCCAGATTTGTGCCACTTCGGTTTGCATGCTTCCATTCAACACTGTCAGGTTTCAGAAGTAGGAGTTTTCTCAGCAACATGGCTTTACCCCTTTAGGCATCCTTTTTAGTTGAGCTAACAGGGAGTATCACAACTTGCTCTAAGCCTCTCCCAAGGCACCAGTAGAATATTGGAGTTTGGGCTGGGCTCAGTGGCTCACGACTGTAATCCCAGCACTTTGGGAGGCAGAGGTGGGTAGATGGCTTGAGGTCAGAAGTACGAGACCAGCCTGACCAATATGGTGAAACCCCGTCTCTACTAAAAATACAAAAATTAGCTGGGTGTGGTGGGAGGCACCTGTAATCCCAGCTCCTCAGGAGACTGAGGCAGGAGAATCACTTGAACCCAGGAGGTGGAGATCGTGGTGCGATATCGCACCACTGTACTCTAGTCTGGGCAACAAAGTGAGACTTTGTCTCAAAAAAAAAAAATAAGGGAATATTGTATTTTGCTCACTTCATAATCATTTGTTCTTTCCCCTAATCCTCAGATGTCATTCTTCCTTCTTTACATTTATATCCCTATCTGTCCACTTTTGGAAGGGACATTAAGTTTGGCCACTGTGCTGATCTAGATTGCTGGCAGCAATGCTAGCCTAGCAAACGTCTTCCACTCAGTCCCTTCTCATTCATATAGAGGAGTGTTACACAGGTACAGAACTAGTGGGCTTTCTCTACTACTAGCCAATATAACTGCATTCCCTGTGTACTCCAATTTTGCCAGATGGAATGAAGGTACAATCCACCCCCATCAGACCATTAGGCACTCTAACATGAAGATTTAAAAGTGTAGTTAGTTTCTTGCTTAGAGTTTGTTATGGGTTTGTGTTCCCAAGAAGATGAAGTCCTAATCCTCAGTACCTGTGAATGTAACCTTATTTGAAAATAAAGTCTTTGCATATGATTAAATTAAAATGAGGTCATTAGAATGGGTCCTGCTCCAATATGACTATGTTTTTATGAAGAGAAGAAATTTGGACACATAGAGACAGACATACATAGAGGGAAGATAATCTGAAGACACAAGAACACCATCCGTACATCTGTAACCCAAGAAACACCTGAGACTCCCAGAAGCTAGGAGAGAGACATGAACAGATTCTTTTCCTTACAGCCCTCAGAAGGACTGTAAACACCTTGGTTTTGAACATCTAGCCTCCAGAAGCATGAGACAATAAGTTTCTGTAGCTTTAGCCAGCTTGTTTCCTTTTTTTTGTTTGTTTTGTTTTGTTTTGAGATGGAGTTTTGCTCTTGTTGCTCAGGCTGGAGTGCAATGGCATGATCTCTGCTCACTGCAACCTCTGCCTCCAGGGTTCAAGCAATTCTCCTGCCTCAGCCTCCTGAGTAGCTGGGATTACAGGCACCTGCCACCATGCCTGGCTAATTTTGTATTTTAGTAGAGATGGGGTTTCTCCATGTTGGTCAGGCTGGTCTTGAACTTCCTACCTCAGGTGATCCGCCTGCCTCGGCCTCCCAAAGTGCTGGGAGTACAGGCGTGAGTCACCCTGCCTGGCAAGATAGCTTGTTTCTATGGCAGCCCTAGCTGACTGATACAGAGATCATCCCAGCTTCTGGCATCTGCAGTGTAGCCCTGGTCCCAGGAGTACTACATCAGGTAGGAAAAAAAGACTGTTGAGGTTATGTAGGGAAGAAAGAAAAAAGTGTAGTTGTACCACGTCCTGCCCCCAGGGAAGAATTATAAAGTCATACCAGCGTCCTGCCCACTCCTCTTCCCTTCCCTTGAATCAACAGAAAAAGGGGAGAAATCTACCTAGTGGAGACATTTCCTAAGCCCTGGCCCTGTTGAGTGTGAGCACATACTCATGAAAGTGTGTAAGCCCGCCCTTTGAGTTTTTCTTTCTTCCACTTTGGACAACAGGTGTTTCAATCGACCATTCTAATTCTCTACCAAATCATTACTGTGAGGACGAAAGTGTGTTCTTTGGTTTGAAGAAATGTGACTCCATGGTCCAAATTGATTCGCTATCTTTTGATTTAGTACCTTTTTTTTTTTTCGAGACACAGTCTCATTCTGTTGCCCAGGCTGAAGTGCAGTGACATGATCTCCACTCAGTGCCTCAAGTGATCTGCACACCTCCCAAAGTGCTGGGATTACAGGTGTAAGTCACTGCATCCAACCTTGTTTTAGTCCTTTCAAAGTATTTTGGGCATTTGCATCTACCAGCAAGTATGCAAAACCCAGGCTATAGTAAGTGTCTGCTCATGTCAGGCACTGTCACAGTTTCCTGGGGCTACCAGAGTAAGTCCAACTTGCCAGCCAAGTGCAGAGCCTTCTTGCTAGGGAATCTGCCCCATAGCCATCTGCACTCTCTTGTTCACAAACAGAACAGTTCTTGTTGAGAGTGCTTCACAGGGTTCAAGAGGAACATGTGGAATAGATTCAGCCTATCTCTGCACTACTGCAGCTCTTCAGAGTCTACTCATTTCATGGAGCCAGATGGACCACCTCAAGCAAGCATGCTAGGTTATCCACTCCAAGGGTTTCACTCACCTTCCCATCCTGGAAGATTTTACTATTGGACATCAACATGTCCTGCTTGCTTACTTTAAAAAAAAAAAAAATTGAGGTGAAATAGGTGAGTTGCAGTGATTCGTGCCTGTAATCCCCACACTCTGGGAGCCCGAGGCAGGTGGATTGCTTGAGCCCAGGAGTTTGAGACCAGCGTGGGCAACATGGTGAAACCCCCATCTCTACAAAAAAATAGAAAAATCAGCTGGGTGTGGTGGTGCATGCCTGTAGTCCCAGGTACTTGGGGGGCTGAGATAAGAAGATCTGTGGTTTAAAAACATTTTCATCACCCCATGAAAACACCCCATGCCCATTAAATAATCATTCCTTATTCACACCTCCTCCTAATTTCTGGTAACATCTGACTTGCTTTCTGTCTCTATTGATTTGCCTATTTTACCCATATTGTAATTTTAAAATGTGTGATCTTTTGTGTTTAGCTTACTTCACTGAGCATGTTTTCAAGGTTCATTTATATTGTAGCATATATTAACACTTTTTTCCTTTTCATGTCTGTATAATATTCCATTGTATTTATTCCACAATTTATCTGTTCACCTGTAGATAAACATTTGGCCTATTCCCACATTTTTACTATTGTGAATAATACTGCTATGAACATTCCTGAACAAGTAGTTGTTTAAGTTCCCATTTTCAGTTCTTTTTGGATATATACCTAGGAGTGAAATTGCTGGGTCATGTGGTAGTTCTGTGTTTAACTTCTAGAGGAACCATCAAGCTGTTTTGCACAGTGATCAATCATCATTTTACATTCCTACCAGCAATGTAGAGGTTTTCAGTTTCTCCAAATCATTGCCAGCAATGGCTATTTTCTGTTTTTTTAACTTTCTCTCTCTCTTTTTTTTTTTTTTTTTTTTTTTAGTTAGTGGGTTGATCTGTCACCTGCAGTGGCATGATCTCGGCTCACTTCAACCTTTGCCTCCTGGGTTCAAGTAATTCTCCTGTCTCAGCATCCCAAGCAGCTGAGATTACAGGTGCACACCACCATACCCAGCTGATTTTTGTATTTTTTTTTTAGTAGAGATGGGGTTTTACCATGTTGGCCAGGCTGGTCTCAAACTCCTGACCTCAGGTGATCCATCCACCTCAGCCTCCCAAAGTGCTGGGATTACAGGCATGAGGCATGAGGCACCACGCCTGGCCTTTTCTGTTTTGTGTTTTGTTTTGTTTTTTTAAGCATCACTGTTGTGAAGTATCTCACTGTGGTTCTGACTTGCATTTCTTAATGACCAGTGATATTGAACATCCTTCTTGTGCTTGTTGCTTGTTTGTGTATTGTGTCATTCAGAGCCTTTGCCCTTTTAAAAACTGGGTTGTCTTTTTGTTGTTGAGTTATAGGAGTTTTAAAAATATTCTGGAAACTATACACTTTGTCTGATATATGATTACAGATATCTTCCCCCCATTCTGTAGGTTTTCACTTGCTTAATAATGCTCTCTGCTGCAGGAAAATTTTAAATTTCTATAACATGCAGTTTTTCTATTGTATCTTTTGTTCTTTATGCTTTTCGTGTTCAGTCTACGAATTCATTGTCAAATCCAAGATCATGAAGGCTTGTCCCGTATATTTTTTTCCTAACAATTTTACACTTTTAAACTCTTACATATAAGTCACTGATTTGAGTTATGCAAAGTGAGGTAGGGTCCAGTTTTATTCTTTTGCATCTGGATATCTACGTGTCATAGCACCATTTGTTGAGAGAGTTCTTTTCCCCATTGAGAAGTCTTGGCACCCTATTCGAAAATCAATTGGTCATAGATGTTTGGGTTTATTTCTGGACTCTTAATTCTATTCCATTGGTGTGTGTGTCTCATTTTATGCCAGTACCACGCTATTTTGATTATTGTTGCTTTGTAATAAGTTTTGAAATTTGAGAGTGTGAGTCTTCCAACTTTATTTTTCTTTTTTTAGTATTGTTTTTGCCATTCAGTGCCCCCTTGGAATCGTATATGAATTTGAGAGAAGGCTTTTTTATATCTGCAAAAAAAAAAAAAAAAAAAAAGGCCATTGAAACTTTCATAGGGATTGTATTGGATTTCTAGATTACTTTGAAGAGTATTATCATCTTAATAATACTGTCTTTCAGCATATGGACACAGTGTGTCTTTCTGTTTATTTAGATCTTCTTTAATTTCTTTCAGCAGTGTTTTGTAGTTTCCATGTGTAAGTCCTTTACCTCTTTGGTTAAGTTTATTCCTATATATTTTATTCTTTTGGTTACTATTGTAAATGGAATCACTTTAATTTCATTTTTAGATTGTTCATTGCTGGTGTATAGAAACACAACTGTTTTTGTGTGTTGATCATGTACCTGTAACTTTGCTGAATGTGGTTATGAGCTGTAGTAGTTTGGGTTTTTTTTAATTCTTTGGGATTTTCTAGATATAGAGTAATGTCATTTGTATATGGAGATGGAGTCTTCTTTTCAATTTGAATTCTTTTTATTTCCTTTTCTTTCTTAATTTGCTTAGTTTATTTTCTTTTCTTCCTTGTTATGGCTATGATTTCTATTATGGTATTGAATAGCAGTGCCAAAGTCGGGCATCTTTGTATTTTTCCTGATAGTAGAGGCAAAGGTTTCAGTTTTTCACCATTGTGTATGATATTAGCTGTGAGTTTTTAATAAATTTCCTTTATCGTGTTAAGAAAGCTTCCTTCTGGTCCTAATTTGCTGAGTATTTTTTGTGATGAAGGTATGTTGGATTTTACTGGATGATTTTTCTGCATGTAAACTTACAAGAGTCTTTTTCAGATTAATACCAAATTAATTTTAATAGTTATGTCATACCATTCTTGCATTGCTGTAAAGAGATAATCCGAGACTGGTTAATTTATAAAGAAAAGAGGTTTAATTGGCTCATGGTTCTGCAGGCTTTACAGAAAGCATAATGCTGGCATCCACTTAGCTGCTAGGGAGGCCTCAGGAAACTTACAGTCATGGTGGAAGGTGAAGCAGAAGCAGACACATTGCATGTTGAAAGCAGGAGGAAGTGAGAGAGAGAGAGAGAGAGAGAGAGAGAGAGAGAGAGAGAGAGAGAGAGAGAGAGAGAGAGAGAGAAGAGGAGATGGTACATATTTTAAATGACCAAATCTTGTGTGAACTCAGAGCAAAAGCTCACTTACCACCAGGGAATGGCCCAAGCCATTCCTGAGGGGTCTGCCTCTTTGATCCAAACACCTCCCACCATGCTCCACCTCCAATATTGGGAATCACATCTCAGTATGAGATTTGGCAGGGACACACATTCAGACTATAGCAACAATATATACAAACTTTGTTTCTATATAGTTCTTTTCTCCGTGCTAATTCTGTGTTAGCATTCCCCAGAGAAAAGTGAGCATGTATGTAGATTATTTTAACAAATTGGCTCACACGGTTATGGAGGCTGGCAAGTTCAAAATCTGCAGGATGAACCAATAGGTTGGAGACTCAGGGGATAGCTGACGTTACAGGTCAGCTTTGAGTTTATCCTGCCTGGTGTTGCTTGGGCTTTGGGGATGTGTCAAGTTAATGTTTTTCCTCAAATTTGGGGACTTTTTGTTAAATATTTCTTCAGATATTCTTTTTGGCCCTTACTCTTGTTCTTCATTTGAGACAGCAGATATTTGTATGATGGTGTGGTGTGCTTGGTGGTGTCTCCCAGGTTTCAGCGGCTGTCTTCGTTTTCTTTCTTTTTTCTTTTTCTTTCTCATACTGGATATAATCTGAACTGATACCACTTCTGGTTTGCTGATTATTTTTCTCCTTGCTTAAATCTGCTGTTAAATACCTCTAGTGAATTTTTTGTTGCAATTACTATACTTTCCCACTCCTGAATTTCTATCTGATTCTTTCTTGTAATTTCTTGTCTTTATTCATAGTCTTAATTTAGTGAGACACATTCTCATACTTAAGGTTTTAAGACATGGTTTCCTTTAGTTCTTTGAACATTATTTGAAATAGTTGATATAAAGACTGTGTCTATAGGACCAGTGCCTGTGCCTATAGGACCAATGCCTGTGCTTCCTCCAGGACAGTTTCTCTTGACTTTTTATCCCCATGCAGATGTGTCCCACTTTTCTGTTTCTTGGTAAGCATCATAATTCTTTGTTGAAAACTGGAAAATTTAAGCCAGGCGCAGTGGCTCATGCCTGTAATCCCAGTACTTTGGGAGGCTGAAGCAGGTGGATCACCTGAGGTCAGGAGTTCAAGACCAGCCTGGCCAACATGACGAAACCCTGTCTCTACTAAAAATTCAAAAATTAGCTGGGTGTGGTGGTGGGCACCTGTAATCCCAGCTACTTGGGACACTGAGGCAGGAGAATAGCTTGAACCCAGGAGGCAGAGGTTGCAGTGAGCCAAGATCACGCCATTGCACTCCAGCTTGGGCAACAAGAGTGAAACTATGTCTCAAAAAAAAAAAAACCCAGGAAATTTAAAATAATATAATATGGCAGCTCTGCAGATCTGAACTACACTCTCAGGGATTGTTATTGTTACTGTTTGTTTAGTGATTTTCCTGGCCCATATCTGTAATCTGTGTAATGTGAACTGTCTGTGCAGTCACTGAAGTCTCTCCCTTTAGTTTAGTGATCCGCTGATGATTGGACAGAGATGTCTTTACATACCTTGAATCTCTCTTTCCCCTCCAGTGACTACTGGATGATTTTCACAGTTACCATAGTGTCACACTACTGCAGAGCTGGAGAGAGAGGAAAGCCATAGTGCAAATAAAGTACTACAGAGTTCTCTGAATCTTTTACCAAAATTCAGCTGATTTTCTTCAATAAATGCTATTTAGATTGTTACAAACCTGTGGTTAGTTTCCACAGTTCTAAAAGGTTCATTTTGACCATCTTATTGATTTCTTATTGGCATAGATTTTTGGAGGTCTTTATTCTGCCATTCAAGAAGTATTTTCTGAGGAGTGATTTTTGACAGTACAGCAGTTTTCTAGGCAGACAGTGATTAGAATCTAGAACCCACTAAGGATGGATGACACTAGAGAGCCTCCATCATTTTGGTTTGGGGTCCTAAAGGGCCGTACCCTAGCAATAAGGGTGAATGAGAGATACACAGGCCCTTATGGTAAACTACCACTTACCTTTGAATTATTTTAAATCCTACAACTGGGTATGATGATCCAGAGCACTAGTGTTCCCAGGCTTCTCAGAATGCTAATACCGCAGGCACATAGAAGAAACAAACCTAAATGTTCTCGTAAGAAAAATGTTATTTCAGCCAGACATGGAATTACATGCAGTTTCATTACAGGCTCACGCCTGTATTCCCAACACTTTGGAAGGGCCAGGAGAAGAATTGGGGAGCGTTCAAGGCTGTAGTGAACTATGATTGTGCCTCTGCACTCCAGCCTGCGTGACAGAGCGAGACCGTGTCTCTAAAAACAAACCAAAAAAGGATAGTATAAAACCATTTCAAGAAGTATAAGGAAAGAAAAGTGAAAATAATCCATAATCATACTGCCCAATTAAAAAAGATTCTGGGTTTGGATTTCTATTCCTAGGTTATTCATACTTGTGCATATTTTACATGATATACATCTGATTTAGTATCTTTCTATTTAATATAACCATTTAAAATAGTTCCGAACAGGCTTTCTAAGCATAATACTTAATTGGCAGTTTCCCTTTTTGAAATGTAGGTTACTTCCAGTGTTTTGCCATTATAAATAAGGCTTCAGTGAATTACTTTGTACACACAGCAAGTTTTGTCTTGCTTTTTCCTTTGAATTGTAATTATGGAACAATTTCTCCAAATTGGAATTCTGGGACTATACCACTTTACATTGTACATTGCCACTGGCAGTTTGTGTTAATTTCCCAACGTTACACATACACATTCCACTAAAGAGTCAATAAGTGGTCAGGTGTGGTGAATCATGCCTATAATCCTAGTACTTTGGGAAGCTGAGATGGGAGGATCGAGACCAACCTGGACAACATGGTGAGACTTTGTCTTTCTAAGAAAAGGTTTTTTTTTAATTAGCTGGGTGTGGTGGCACACGCCTATAACCCCATGTACTTAGGAGGCTGAGGTAGGAGGATCACTTGAGACCAGGATGTCAAGGCTGCAGTGAGCTGTGATCACACCACTACACTTCAGCCTGGGAGACAGAGCAGGAACCTGTCCCCCTCAAAAAACAGAAAAAGAGTCAATATGTGAAAAACAAGTAGTACCATGATTTAATTTGCATTTCATTGCATTGAACACTGTCAAGTTTAGCATTTTTCCAAAACATTTGGCTTCCTGTACTGCTACTTACTTCTGATGAAGACCTGAATTTTATGTCATTACAGAAGAGACATCCTCTTTGACTACGAGCAGTATGAATATCATGGGACATCGGTAAGTACAGATAGGTGGAACTGACCATAAAGTTCTGACTCCAGGGGTCAGTGTCCTCAAATGTGAGGAAGAAACATAGATTTTTAGAGCTACAAAAGCCTGGTTTGAATCCAAGCTCCATGGCTTCCCATTGTGTGACCTTAAACCTCTGTCTTATTAAATGGTCATTTGCACCCAATAGGTGATCAAAGAAGAGCAGCATTTATTTTTTTCATCATCAAAAATACAGAATGAGTTTGTACTAATCTCTGTGTAAGAAGATAAAATGCTATAGACTTATAACAGCACATCAGTCTGTCTTTTACAAAACAGAATTTAATGTAGAAAACCTGTGTTAATAGTGTTAAGCAGAGCTCAGGGCCTTAAGGAGCCCTAGAAAATAAGTTTCAATAAAATATCCTGTATTTAGTCTTAGAATTTAATACTGGGACTTTGAACTCTAAGCACTGTTTTTCCAGTGTCCCTTTTATTGTCAAGGTTCCATTGTCCTTTGAAGGATCATCCTTTTGCTATCTCTGCTCAGTCCTTGCAAATGGAAAATTCTAAGCAGTTGGTGGGGAGGCTGTTGATGCTCGCTCAGAGAAGATATCCCTCCTGATATATGGGGCCAGTTCCCTTGGAAATTCTCTCCCTGGAGGAAGCCCAGCATCTCATAGCAAAGGGGATTTTAGGGTCTTCTGGTCAGACACCAGTCTTCCTCAAGGTCTCTTACAAATCCAGACCCTCTGTTTACAGGAGTCCTCCGATGTGGACAGCCCTGTTGGAAAGACCCTCCTCACAGGAGGTTCTGAGGCCCCTCCCTCTTTAATATTGGACCCAGGGCCCTCCCTGCCTCACCTGGCCTTCCTGGGAATGTGTTTGAGAACGCCAGCCAAGCAGGGCAGGAGGAGCATGCAGATGCAGAGCCAGGCAGCTGATGGTGTCTCCTGTCCTCTGAGATTCAGTACCTGCCTCAGGCATCACTGAGGAACCCAGGGAGATGCAAAGAGGCCCCAGCCAGTGCTGCACATCTGGGCTGCCCCCACGAGGTGAATTCCTCCCTTCCTGCAGAATAAAGTATACAGACAGTAATGATTTTAGCTAGCAAAGAAGTTGCTGTCAGTTCTCTCAGTTTAGCATGTACTCATCCCACATGTCGGGCTGGAATCCACCCACATGCCCTAGCTGGGCAGATCCTCCATCGGCAGGCATTTGGTCAGGGCTCTGCTGGCTGCATGGCCTTGCCCCATCATGTGCCCTTCCTGTGAGTCTTAGACTTCTCTGCTTCCTTGCAGTCAGCCATGGTGATGTTTGAGCTGGCATGGATGCTGTCCAAGGACCTGAATGACATGCTGTGGTATGTAGCCCCTGCGGCAGCTGTGTGGAAGTATTACCTTGGTCAATGCCACATAAGCAGCTCTGTCCTCCCACAGGGAGAGCGCTTCCCTCATCCCCATCAGGAGTGTCAGACACAGCCCCTTTTTGGGAATGTGTGTGACCCTGGTCTTCTTCCTAACTATGAGGCTCTGGGAGCGTCACACAACAGGGGAAGGAAGTGTAGGAAGAGGATACAGCTTCAGCCTCCCCACCACTGCTGGTCAACCTGTCCTCAGTAAATTCAGGTGACAGAAGAGTGTGAGGTTTGAAGGAGGCATCCCTTGCAGTGGCTCACATCCTAATTCTACATCCATAATCCCAGTACTTTGGGAGGCCAAGGCAGGAGGATCACTTTAGTTCAGGAGTTTGAGACTAGCCTGGGCAACGTAGTGGAACCCTATCTCTTAAAAAAAAAATGTGGCTGGTCACAGTGGCTCATGCCTGTAATCCCAACACTTTGAGAGGCCAAGGCATGTGGATCACCTGACATCAGGAATTTGAGACCAGCCTGGCCAACATGGTAAAACCCTGTCTCTATTAAAAATACAAAAAAAAAAATTAGCTGGATGTGGTGGCAGGCACCCGTAATCCCAGCTACTCTGGAGGCTGAGACCGGAGAATCACTTGAACCAGGGAGGCAAAGGTTACAGTGAGCCAAGACTGGGCCATTGTACTCCAGTCTAGGCAATAAAAATGAAACTCCATCTAAAAAAAAAATTAGCCGAGAGTGGTAGCATGTACCTGTAGTCTAAGCTATTCAGGAGGCTGAGGCAGGAGGATTGCCTGAGCCCAGAAGTTCAAGGCTGCAATGAGCTACAATTGTGCTATCGTATTCCAGCCTGCATGACAGTGTAAGATGCTGTCTCCAAAAAAAGGAGGCAGACCTTGCTAGGTATCCTTGCAGCCCTGGCAGGCGGTGGCAAAATCTGATTTAGGAAGAACCATCCTGCCTCTGAGTCTACTGTGTGGGCAGCACACAGGGCACTTGGCACACAGACAGGGAGGCTGGTCATTGTCTATTTGGGTTGATCTAGAAATGAAGTCTGCAGTCTTTCTGAGGAAAGAGAATGTAGACTTGCCCTGGTTTCACCACCTCCACACTCTACCGGGAGTCCTGTTTTTCTCCTCTGTGAGATGGTGGTCTGGCAAGGGCCCCTCCAGCTCTGGACATACTACTGTGGGGATTGGGATGCTCTGTACAGAATTAGGGCCTCAGGGCATTTATGGGGCCATTGTGAAGCGGCCACTAGAACTGGGGGTCCTTTGTCATCACCTCTATGTGAGGCTGTTGGACAGTTGGTCTCCGCCAGTCCTTACCTGTGCTCCCTGGACTGCAAACCAGCACCTGGCTATGTGCCCACCGACTGTCCTCAGCCAGCTCACTCAGTTCTTTTCTCTGTTGTGTGGAAGTAATAATCCCCATGCCCCAGAACCAGGATCAGTGTCTCTCATCAGAGGTCTTGCGGTAAGGTCGGGTAGGAGCCCCCGAGTGGTGACACAGTGTGTGACTGCCACATTGTTCTAAGAGTGCCATACTAAATGAAGCTGCAGCACCAGAGCTCTGACAACCCTGCCCTCACGGGAAGCGACGGGAGCTGGACGTACTGTTGACAGAGGGCCTTTCACAGGATGTTTCTTGTACCTGGCAGATGGCCTGATACTATGTTGTCCAGCCCATGAGGAGGGTCCCTCACATGGGAAACCTGTTTATGCTGGCAGACACCTTGCAGCTCTTGTCTGACCTGTGTCAAGTTACACTAGGACCTGACCTTATGTTCTTCCTGGTGTCCCAGAGAGCAGCTGTCCTGGGGAGCCCCTGGTTCTTCTGATGGAAGGTGCAAGATCAACACACCACCACAACAGGAAGCAAATTCAAAGATTTTTACTTTACAGATCCTGGGCAGGGAGGATACCATGAATCGGGAGGGCAGCCCTCTGTCCCCAGGTCACATGAGGCAGGAATGAAGGGTCAGACAGAGAGATAGAGAGAGTAGTACGTGACAGCTAGCAGCATATGCAGGGAATAGGGTGTGGCCACTGAGTTCATGGGCAAATGCCTGGATGGGCCCTTTAAAGGAAGCAGTGGGAAAGTGGGAGCTCAGCCTGCCGGGTGGAGAGAGGCCTCTGAGTTCTTATCTCTGGCCACAGGCTTGAGCCATTTGGGTGCAGTGTTCTAATGCCCAGGCAGCAACCTTTACTGTGTTGCCCCAGTTACATGCGTCAGCACTGGGGAAGGGGTGCCTTTACTGAGCACAGGCTGTGTGCTCAGCAGTGCCCTTGTCAGCCCACCCTTAGTGGTGATGTCAGAACACCCCAGAAACAGTACAAGAACACATATAAAAAACATAATGTAAAAGTGCAAACATGGAAGACCAACTAAGGTGGGGCCCCTCTGAGGCATGCTACACTGGGAGATGTGATGGGGTGCTGGGGTATTCTGCCACTCCTGGAGGAGGACCTTCCTGGGCTTCCCGGCCTCACTGTGCACAGAGCATCCTATGCTCCCCTCAGCAGTGAGCCCAGAGGAGGTCTTGAAGGATGGCACCTGGAGACCTGGCATGACTGAGCACAGTGGGCCCAGTCACTCTTGCTGTGGGCTCGCCATCCTGCTGGGGAAGCCAGACCTCACCTGGGTTTCACAAGTAAAAGATGAGCCTGGAGGCAGCAGCCTTGAAGGCTCACCAGAGGCCTAAATGCTACTACTCTATGTCCTGCCAGTTTATGCTGCAGGATGAGTAGATGTGAACACGACTAGGGTCCCCTGTGCTGGGGGCAGATAATATGAGCGGTTCAGAGAGGTGACACAGGGTCACCAACAGCTGAGCACAGGCTTCTGCCATCTTCCTTTGTTAACTCCATTCCTAGGGTTGGGGTCAGGGGTGCAGGACAAGAGCAGAGCGTGGCCTGGGAATGGGCAGGAGTGCTGGCTCCTGTCAGCTACCATGGCTGTCCTGGGAAGTTTTCTTCCTCTGAGTACCTAAAGCTCCCACAGTGGCAGACACTGCATTGCGAGGTCCCAGTTACCCTTCTAATCTCTCCACCTCAAGGAGAGAGGCCACTTGACTGAGGCAAGCCAGGGTCTGGCCTCACTGGCAGGACGTTCCCAAGAGTGGTGAGCTTGGGCCCGTTCTATCACCTCACTCCATCCCCCTGGCCTCATTGAGCCCAGGTGGGCCATAGGCCAGCTTCACTGTCTTCTCCTCTCCCTCCAGGTGGGCCATCGTTGGACTAACGGACCAGTGGGTGCAAGACAAGATCACTCAGTAAGGACATGCTCCCTTGGCTTGCAGGGTCAGCCCTGTGCTATGACCAGGTTCACAGCCTGACAATAACCCAAAGTTTTTAGCAGGGTCCCCATAGGGTCCTACTGAGAAGGGAGGTCTGGCCCTTCTCCTTGGGCCCACGCTTTTGTCACTGAGGAAGGGCTAAGTATCTGCTGAGTGACTGTGGCCTTGTGTGACCTCTTCATCAGGCAGGTGGAGCCAGCCTCCCTGGTTCACTCCCAGTGCCCTGTTTGTGTTGGGTGCTATGGGCAGGACCAGGCTTAGAGGCAGATGCTGAAGTATGGCCCATGCAGTAGGTGGGGGGTTGGGGATAAATGGCACAGGAGCAGGTAGGGGGCGGGATGAGAGCCCCTAGTGAGGACCCTGAATGTCCTGCCAAGGAGTAGGGTTTGACCTCAAAGGCAAGGGGAAGGCTCCAGAGGATTTTAAGGAGGCTGATGTGAAGCAGAACCCCTCTTTGCCCTCAGTGGTGGGCTCTCCATCTGACAGACTCTGGCAGTGAGCTGCAAGTCTGCCTCAGAATGCAGATGCTGCAGGGTGAGGTGGGGTCAGCTTCTTTTATCCCCTCATGCATGAAGTGGTCCAGCCTTCTCTAGTGGCCATCAGGCAGAACCTCTTAGGGACTGGCATGGACCTAGACCCCAAGATGCTGGCCCTCTTTAGGTGACCCATCCAGATGTCCCCAAGCTGTCACCTGGCACAATCCTAGGCACAGCCTCCACTTGGGCACTGGTCTTCTCTTGCAGTTTGAATAGGCCCCATGCCACTATTTCCTGCCTCCCTACCCCTGCCCTTGTCTGGGTCTTGCAATGAGGCCCACAGGGCAGAAGCCCAAGTTTCATACCTGGGGCTGCTGCCTGGACACATCACCTTGGCACAACCCACTGCCCTTTTGGGCCTCAGTTCCCTCCTGTGTTAACAGTAGCATGGACTCTGTGCACAGATAATGTAGAAGCTAGAAACACCATGGTGCATGCACTATTAGTCATTGTTCCTGGTCTGTAGCTATCTCTCAGTCCCCACGGTCACTGTCCTGGTTGGTGGCCCTTTGGAACCTAGAGTGGGGTCTTCCTGCTCTCGTTGTGCTCAGTGGCACTTCCTGTAAAGGATCTGTACCGGAAATTCTCCCTATAAACTTTAAAAATTAATGAGGGCACGGGGAGGGGAGAAATGAAAATGCACCCAGCTCACAGCACATCAGCATCAGTCACTAGGTCAGTGTGTTCTCTGACAGATTCCTCATAGCTGCTTGGTGTCTATTGCCTCAGAAGCACATAGACCCTGTTACAAGATTGTAGCTCCCCTAACTGCTCTGTAGATCACAACTTGAACTTTAGGAAATGCTGTTTTCCCTTTGAGATATTCCTTTGGGTCCTGTAAACTGATGGAGCTACTGACTCAGCTGTTCCAAACGACCCCATGAGGAGCTGACTCACCCAAGAGTGCAGTTTGCACATCCTGATGATTTCATCCACCTTGCTCTGCCAATCAACAATCCCAATTTTCGAGCCCCTCACCCTCCACAGTCCCCTTAAAAACCCCAGCCCAGAGGACGATAGATTTGAAGGTCTTCTCCCATCTCCTCACTCAGTGCCCTACAATCATGAAACTCTTCTGCTGCTGCAAACTCTGTTGTTTCAGTGTAACAAGTCTTACTACACAGCAGACATACGAACCTGCTGGTTCTTTAACACATTATGGTGAGCCTAGCCTGGAGTCCCTTGTAGGCATTTGCCCGTGGCTCAGTGCCTTTTGCATTCGGGGTGAAGGACCCAGAGACAAGCCCAAGTGGCCCCGGGGATCCACTGAATTACGGGCTGTTGCTGGTACCCTGCCTATTGATGGGGCAGTGTCAACCTTTGGGGCATAAATTGCTCGCAGCAAAGACAGTTTCTGGTTTTGAAAGGCATCTTAGGTAAGTTTTCTCCATGCAACCAGCACCCCTTTCTCCTCTGATTTGCTAGGTTCCTTGGAGGTCTTGTGCCCTCTTCAAAGGTCTTACAGCTCCCTCTGAAGTCTTCTGACCTCTTCTGAGGTCTTGTTGACCCTCTCTAGTAATAGAAAGGGCCTCATTTGAGGGGACTTCCTCTACATTGGAAGGAGAACAAAGGTCACTGCTTGGGAAAAATCCTCTTGACTTCTAAAATTTGGAACTTTATTTCGGAAGGCCTTTTGTTTTTGTCTTTTTATGCATGTTTGTGAAAGGGATCCCTGAAGGAATTGCTGGCAGAAGCTCAGCAGGCGTAACTCAGGTTGACCATGTACTTTTTCATCTTGCCCAGAGACCACCCGCTGAACTCCTGGTTGGAGGTAATTCCTCCCAACCTTGAGTAGATCAAAGGTGCTGGGGGCTGACAGGCAAGTGTGAGCCTTGCCACGTCAAATCTGGACACGGAGTGGAGTGATTAGTGTCTGCATTTTTGTTGTGTGTATATTGTCTCAGCTGGAATGAGAAATACAGATTTGGTTACTCTAAGCTGGGTGCTAGGCTGCATCTTGTTTGAAATTGGGAAGACAAGAGACATATATCTTCATCAGGTTAGTACAGTGGGTAACTTACCCACTAAGGGAAGGAATTCCTGTGGAAAAACTATGGGAATGTTTCTGTCTGCTTTTTTTTGAAAAACAGGGTCTCACTCTGTTGCCCAGGCTGTAGTACAGTGGCAAAATCACACCAGCTTTGACCCCGCCCCCGGACTCAAGTAATCTTCCCACTTCAGCCTCCCAAGTAGCTAGGACCACAGGTGTGCACCACCATTCCCAGCTGGTTGTTTTATTTTTGTAGAGAGGGGTTCTCACTATGTTACCTAAGTTGAATTCCTGGGCTCAAGCAATCCTCCCACCCCCACAAAGTGCTGGGATTACAGGGATGAGCCATCAGCTAGTGGAACCACTAGCTGAACAACACCAGATTCAAAGCAGGCAGAAAAGAGACAGGGATGTTTATGGTATTACTAATTCAGGGCTACTTGGAGATTTTGTTTTGCTTATACAGCTCAGCCAGTTGTAGCTAAAATGTAATCACTGAAAACTTTTGAAACTGGAGAAAAATAGAAAGGGTAAAAGAAGTTTTTAAAATCAAACTGCTATAGAAACTGCTTTATTCAAAATTCTGGTTCACAGCCTTCATTGAATTACCTACTGGGATAAAGTTTATTGATATGAATAGTTCCAATTTTGTCAGAAATAATTTGGATCCAGCCTTCTTTTAGAAACTGGCGAGTTTGTATTGCTATCTCATGGCTGGAGTACTGCAGTAAAAGCTGTATCTTTGTGTGTGTATGTGTGTTAAAATAAAGTTAGATATATGTGCGTGTGTTATATGTTGTGTCTACATGGTACCAAATTGGCTTATAAATAAATAAATGTTCATGAATGAAGTAAATAAGTTCAAATATTTTTCAAGTTCTTGTGACTTAAATGATCTTCAGTAAATAAACTGGCTTTAAAATTATTGGTAAAATAAAAATAGAAACGTCTTCAAAACTATCAGCATACATCTTTTTTCTGAGTTTATTGACTGATTTTATATTTGTTTCTGCTGGATATTTAGGGTGTCAGGACCTTGCACAAAAGGTTATAAGACTATAAACCTAAACAAAACCAGAAAGATCTTTGTTTGTATGATTTTTTTGACAAATAAGATTAATATTAATTTTTTGACAAGATTAATATTGTCAATCTAATTTGACAAATACGATTATAACTAACTTTAAGGTTCTTAGGTGAACATCTGATGCTCACAGGCTATAAAAATGATTAAGGCCAGGCATGGCAACTCACATCTGTAATCTCAGCACTTTAGGAAGCTGAGGAGAGAGGATTGCTTGAGCCCATGAGTTTGAGACTAGCCTGGGCAACAAAGTAAGACCCCATCTCTACAAAAAAAATGAAAAAAATTAGCCAGGCATGGTGACACATGCCTGTGGTCTCAGGTACATTGGAGGCTAAGGTGGTAGGATTGCTTGATCCCAGGAGGTCAAGGCTACAGTGAGTTATGTTCATGCCAATGCACTCCAGCCTGTGAGACAGAGCAAGATCCCATCTCAAAAAAAGAAAAAGATTAACAATGAAATAATTTGAAATGATGACTAGTTGTGTCTAATAGCTCAGTTTTCGTAAGAAATCTAGGCAAACTTAAAAATGAATGAAATGATCCCAGCACTTTGGGAGGCTGAGGTGGGCGGATCACGAGGTCAGGAGATTGAGACTATCCTGACCAACATGGTGAAACCCCATCTCTACTAAAACTACAAAAAAATTAGCTGTATACACGTCTATAGTCCCAGCTACCTGGGAGGCTGAGGCAGAAGAATTGCTTGAACCCAGGAGGCACAGATTGCAGTGAGCCGAGATAGTGCCAGTGCACTACAGCCTGGACGACAGTCTGAGACTCTGTCTCAAAAAAAAAAAAAAAATGAAATGTAAATTGTGCGAATGCTTGTAGGTAAACTTTGTCTTTTTTTTTTTTTTTTTTTTTTTTTTTTTTGATTTTTTTTGTGAAT